>JASAMX010017356.1:0-12259 GCA_030248175.1 Microlaimidae sp. YZB2_3
TGGCATTATAGTCAAGGAATCTTTTATTCTTTATTTATGGTATGAAAACAAAACTCAAAACATAGGGATCGATTACAGAATTATTGCAAAAAAATGGTAATGGTTTGGAGTAAACCAATGTATCATAATTTAAAAATGATTAAAAACTAAATAAAAAAATCATTTTATTTTAGAACGAATCATTAAAACAAAACAAAAATCAGTAATATTATATTTCAACACATCTTGTTATTATAATTAATTTACAATACTTTAAATAGTAAATAAAATTGTGAAGATCCATGTAAAATGGTTATTCACTTTTAAAATTAGTCGTCATTCCTTACAAACGTTAGTTTTACTATAAATCTACTTAAATTATCGTCAATTCTAATGAGCATTGCCAATTAACACCATAATAATAAGTCCACAAAAATCACGCAGAGCCAACTTTATACTACTTACCGTGCAGTTATTTTACCCCCCGTCCTAACGCCATTAGTCAAAGCTGGCATGGTTTAAATAAAGAAATTGACGTCTTGGTTCAGAATATGCCGAATAAACAAGAGTTAGCTCTGAGGAGATGAATCCCCAACTTAAATAGTGAGAATATCATTGTTAATCCCGTTACGGGAAACAGAGATCAATTCCCTATTTTTAAAAATTTAAAGAAATGACATCAAAAAGTGTATAGTACATTCTAACCTGAACTTTAGGATAAAAAATGAAGAATCGACAGCAATTGATTTTATTAAGATGAGATGTCCTTTTTGCTGTTGCGACCTGCGTTCTTCCCTAATGAAAATCCTATATTCTTTGTCCTATTACATCCCAGCGGAGAAAATCGAAATTTTTCAGAATTATGGAAAAAGAGTCCATTATTTTTAAAAAAAGACTGTAAAGATAGAAATTTTGCTACAATTACATCCCAGCGGAAAAAATCTAACTTTTTATAGGATTATGGAAAAAAAATCAATTAGATTTAAAGAAAATACTGAAGAAATTGCTTTTTGACTTATTTTAATGTTCTAGGAATTTTTGTTGACTTGGAAGCAATATGAAAAAAGTGCGCACTCCAGAAAAATCCATATGGTAACAATGACCCCACCTTGAGAGAATTGAATTCTGAGGTTACCCTTGAAATTTTACCCCCCCCCGTGTCCCTGGTACCTTTTCAATAAAATTTTATAGTTGCTAACCTCTCTTACTGCCCACTTATACCATTTCACCCTATGACTGAAATGCCTAAAATGTACATATTTCATACATGTAAAACTATAACTACTATATTGATAACCCTAACTCATAATGATATTAAATATTGATATTGGTAATTTTTTTTTAAATTTTGGATAATCTTCTCCCCCTCTCCTTAATGTTTCGGGAGAGGAGATCTCAGGCCACAATAACCTGTGAAAAAACTAAAATGCAGTTCCCCCCCTCCCCGGCAGAAAAAAAAAAAATAAAATAATTTTTTTAAATAGACTAATGAATGATATTATATTATTATATAAAACAAAAAACTGAAATTTAAATATATACCAAAATTTATAAGAAAAAACCATATATCTTAGAAACGGTCAGAAAACCTTTATGGCAGTGACAAATAAACTTAGTCATCAGTATAGGTTAGGTACATAACATCAGTAAAACTGATAAACATATAATAACGATATTTTTGCACGTAATAGTTTTTGGCAAATTAATTACGGCGGTCCATCACACAAGTTAAAATTTAATTGGAAAAACAATCATCTCAAATTTTATCTCGACTTACAATTTAAGACATTTTCAGAAAGTTCATTGTATTAAAATATTTAGGCACAATAACATTTATAATTAAAAAAGGTACACTGTAAAATCATATAAATAGACACATGTAAAAAATAAAAGGAAAATTTTTTTCCAAGTCTCTGCCTTTTAATTTAATTTTTTAACATCAAAAACAGTTTTGATCTTTTTTTTAAATACAGAGTACAGTCACGTCACGGATATAGACCATATGTGAGCATGGATCGGAGCAATCATCATAAACATTATTGTGATCAACATAAACATATTATGTTTTTTGAAGGTTATTTTTTTAATTTGAGAGTTAGCATTTTACAAGACAGCAATTTTTCATCAGATTTTTATGGCAAAACATTATTCCATGGAAACAATTGCTCCAATCACTTATTCTGTGTAGTTTTTTTTATCGTTTTTAATGTTATATTTTTAAAAATTAAGATGTCAAAAACCACATTTATTTATCACTTGTATGAAGCGTAAGAGGCTTCAAATTTTCTGAAAAATCAATATTTTAATTTTAAAATAATTCCAAATTGTTTAACAGTGGCATGACAGCGTTTGAATTATAAAATTAATTAGATTTATTTCTCAAACACATAAACCATTTAATTTTAACCATGATGAACATTAAAACTTAATCTTATTAATAAGTACTAAAAAATTTAGTGTTAAGAATTCATTATGACAATTATTTTAGAGCAATTTTCAACACAAGTAAAAATATGACTAGATTGTGCAGTGAAAGTATATTCGAGATTTAGTGACATTAAAATGTTTCACGTATATACAGATATGATGACAAGTACGGTGACAACCTGCAAAAGATCATTAAACTATTACTAAAGCCAAACAAAAACCATGAGACTAAATTATAAAAACTATTATGGAAATTCAAAAGACCGTTCCCGTTGTAAAAAACTAATCTTCAGAACCTGACAAAAAATAAAAAGATTGTAAAGATATTTTGTCAAAGCCTAAGAGCCAAAATTTTGCTGTGATTAGATTATGCTTATAGGGTAGGGTTGGCGGATTATACCTTCCAATTCAGAAAATCTCGATTACTGCCGACAGACACCCCCCTCTCTTAAATTTCCATGCACCAAGCACCGGACAACCTTACATCCATACACAAAACACAGATACGGCCTAGATCCTGTTTTTTAAAAAAAGATCCAGCCGGACTAAAACCGGATCATTAAAAAAAAAAAAAAACCCCCCCCCCCCCCCCCAACCGGCATATCCAGTCGGGCCGCAATCACAATACAAATGCGATCCACTTACAGCTCGTGATACGCGGATTGAACCATGGTGGAGTTTACATACCACAATTTTCAAAAAGGAACACTACCGCAGTGATACGGTTTACCCGGTATGGGGGAACGGCTATAATGAACGGTTAAATTTCATTGATTATGATGTTTTATTAACAAAAAATCGATAAAAGTTTTTTTAATATTGTGTTTGTAATAGTAAATTTTCTTAAAGTTATATCCAAAATTGGCTTTGAAGCGGATGGGAGGGGATTATACAAGAGTACGGTTTCAAAAGCTAAGGGGGGGGGGAGCCCTGGGTAAATTCCACTTTATATTGTGGAAGGGGAGTCCCAGGGTTTCTGAATCCACCCTAGTTTGTTGGGGAGGGTCGACCGGGTGACAATGGGTAGCCTATCCTCCCGAAAAATTCCATTTTATATTGTGGAAGGGGAATCCCAGGGTTTCTGAATCCCCTCCGCTAGCTTGTTAGCGAAGGTTGACCGGGTGACAATAGGTAGCGTATCCTCCCGAAATTTGGAGGGTGCAGTGAGAAAAATTTTGGAAATTATATTTTTAACACTACGAACTCGGACTCCAAAATTTTTAGCGAGGTGTTCGGGTACCCCCAAAATTTAGGGGAGAGAGAGAGAGGTTTTCGACAGTTCTGAAATACCCTTTGCATAATCTGCATAGGGAAGATAAGTTTCAGGTTATCAACAACAACAACACAGTTCTGAAATTTTTTTGAGTGGGCTATAAGAATTTAAACCCCTCACATGGAGGTGACTCCACCCTACGTAATTTTCTTTTTCATATCGGTTTTAATTCATTATTTTCAATATTGAAGAATCATTTTTATAAATCAAAACCCTATATCATTCGTAACAAACTACTCCTTTAAATACTTGGTTAATCAGACTGAAATTCAGAATTGATGTAGATTTACCTTGGAATTGCTGCAAAGAACCAAAATAAAATCAATTTTAAATTACATAAGTTTTTTGTATTATGATTTTTAATCGTAAAATATTTTTTTTAAACCTTACCATTAAGATTAGTGTATTCCGTTGGTCACTAAATGTCCCAATTCGGTTAACACCACATTGAGCTTCTGCACCATCTATAAATTTTAATTTTATCATATTATTAAAATACAAAAATTTGTTATTTCTATTTTGGTTATAGGAAGGAGTCCGAGGGAGAACATAGGTAAAGAAACCGAGAGGAAACCAGAAGCAGATCGAGTTTCTGCTAAAATTTTAAAAAGAATCCATGTCGAATTAATTTAAAAAAAAAAAACAAAACAATATAAACCTTATTCAAAAACAACAAACCTCGTCCACATTGGCCTTGCTAAAGCACATGGGCGGTTTAAATTTGAGAATGTTGGAATGAGGGCCTTCCGCACTCAGCAGAATGCTGTGATTTTGGCGCAGTTTAAGGATTGTCTTGAGTGCCAATTCTGTTGCTGGCTCTCGCGTTTCTCGACACTTCACTAAATCGATTCCAGCAAACATTCCTACTCCGCTAAATCAAAATTCATACAAAAACCAAAACAATATAAACACAAGGCGCCACTAAACGAAAAGGCGTCCAGCAAACATTCCTACTCCGCTAAATCAAAATTCATACAAAAACCAAAACAATATAAACGAAGGGTTAAACGAAAAGGTTGTTCACACTAGCTCAAGCTGGCATATATCTATGAGCGCTTGCTTATTCAAGAGAAAAGGTCAGAGAAATTTTTTTTTAACAATAAAGTTTTCCTCTGATATTTTTGCCTTGAAAGAGTTTAATCCACATTTTTAATTGATTATAAAAAACTTACAGAAATTTTTTTTAATCAAAATAAGAATTCTGTAAGAAACTTTAAAAAAATAAGAATTCTGTAAGTTTTTTATTTGAGTAATTGGCTAACCGAATATCTCCAATGCATTTATGCCTCTCAGCAAGAACTGCAAGTTTTTCTAACAAATATTCTCCGGTTGATTTGGCCTTTTCTTGCAATTTTTCATCCTTTATCACTTTTATTACCGATAACACAACTGCGCATGACACTGGATTTCCTGTATCAGCTGTCGTGGTGAGGAAAGAAGTGGCGGAGAATTTTGGAAAAGGCGGAATGCAATATTTTAATACCGTAAAAACCATTTTTTATATTGTTCTGTGTAATACTATAGTCTGAGGAAATATTGTTTGTGCTAAAGAAAAATTTAGGTTATTTTATTGAGCTAGCAAAAGAAAAAAAAATAAATAACACAGAATTACCTATCTTGTAGTAGCTTGTAATCATTACTTTCACACAGACTATTATAATATTTTTGTACGGCTATTGATTTTTGAGCGCAATTTCTGATAGGTTGAATAACAATCATAAATAATTAATTTTGGTGAAATGACAAAAATATTTTGTTAAAAAAAGCAAAATTTTGATTTTAAATTGTTGTTTAATTCTGTGTTATAAAATCAAATAAATTTAAGTTTCAGTAAAGTCTCGTTAATCTTATTAAAACAAGTCATTTTTCACCGAACTGTAAAAACAGTATTCACAAACTAATTAGTTGTTTTTAGGCATTTCTGTTATATGAAAACTTGATATTTTAATGTTTTCGCTTTTTAGTTTGGTGGAAATCCAGTGTCATGCGCAGTTGTGTTATCAGTAATAAAAGTGATAAAGGATGAAAAATTGCAAGAAAAGGCCAAATCAACCGGAGAATACTTGTTAGAAAAACTTGCAGTTCTTGCTGAGAGGCATAAATGCATTGGAGATATTCGGTTAGCCAATTACTCAAATAAAAAACTTACAGAATTCTTATTTTTTTAATCAATTAAAAATGTGGATTAAACTCTTTCAAAACAAAAATATCAGAGGAAAACTTTATTGTTTAAAAAAAATTTCTCTGACCTTTTCTCTTGAATAAGCAAGCGCTCATAGATATATGCCAGCTTAAACTAATGTGAACGACCTTTTCGTTTAACGCTTTGTTTATATTGTTTTGGTTTTTGTATGAATTTTGATTTAGCGGGGTAGGAATGTTTGCTGGGATCGATTTGGTGAAGTGTCGAGAAACGCGAGAGCCAGCAACAGAATTGGCACTCAAGACAATCCTTAAACTGCGCCAAAATCACTGCATTCTGCTGAGTGCGGAAGGCCCTCATTCCAACATTCTCAAATTTAAACCGCCCATGTGCTTTAGCAAGGCCAATGTGGACGAGGTTTGTGGTTTTTAAATAAGGTTTCTATTGTTTTTGTTTTGTTTTTTTTTGAAATTAATTCGACACGGATTCTTTTTAAAATTTTAGCAGAAACTCTATCTGCTTCTGGTTTCCTCTCGGTTTTTTAGCTATGTTCTCCCTCGCATTCCTTCCTATAACCAAAATAGAAATGACAAATTTTTGTATTTTAATAATGATAAAATTAAAATTTATAGATGGTGCAGAAGCTCAATGTGGTGTTAACCGAATTGAAACATTTAGGGACCAACGGAATACACTAATCTTAATGGTAAGATTTAAAAAAATATATATTTTACGATTAAAAATCCTATACAAAAAACTTATGTAATTTAAAATTGATTTTATTTTGGTTCTTGGCAGCAATTCCAAGGTAAGGCTACATCAATTCTGAATTTCAGTCTGATTAACCAAGTATTTAAAGTAGTAGTTTGTTACGAATGATATAGGGTTTTGATTTATAAAAAATGATCCTTCAATATTGAAAATAATAAATTAAAACCCATACGAAAAAGAAAATTGCGTAGGGTGGAGTCACCTCCATAAGCGACGGGTTTGAATTCTTATAGCCTACTCAAAAAAATTTCGGAACTGTGTTGTTGTTGTTGATAACCTGAAACTTATCTTCCCTATGCAGATTATGCAAAGGGTATTTCAGAACTGTCGAAACCTCCTCCCCCCCCCCACTTCCTAAATTTTGGGGGTACCCCGAACACCTCTTTAAAAATTTTGTAGTCCGAGTTCGTAAAATGTTAAAAACAGGGTTTCCAAAAAATTTTGTCACTGCACCCTCCAAATTTCGGGAGGATACGCTACCGATTGTCACCCGGTCAACCTTCGCTAATAAGCTAGGGGAGGGGATTCGGAAACCCTGGGATTCCCCTTCCACAATATAAAGTGGAATTTTTCGGGAGGATAGGCTACCCATTGTCACCCGCCCGGTCGACCCTCCCTAACAAACTAGGGTGGATTCGGAAACCCTGGAACTCCCCTTCGCTTTCCACAATATAAAGTGGAATTTACCCAGGGCTCCCCCCCTTAGCTTTTGAAATGAAACCGTACTCTTGTATAATCCCCTCCCATCCCCTCCCATCCTCTTCAAAGCCAATTTTGGATATAACTTTAAGAAAATTTACTATTACAAACGCGATGTAAAAAAAAGTTTTTATACACTTTTTATACTTAATAAAACATCTTAATCAATGAAATTTAACCCGTTCCCGTTATCGCATTTTTCCCCCATTACCAGGGTAAAACCTTCGTCTCACTGTGGTAGTGTTTTCCTTTGAAAATTATGGTATGCAAACTCCACCGTGGTTCAATCCACGTATCACAACTGTCATGTCAATGACAATTGTGTTGTGATTAGGGCCCGACCGGATATCCGCTCCGGTCCGGTGGATCCGGTATATCCGGCCATTTTCGGATCCGGTACAGTCCGGCTGGATCTTTTTTTTAAAATACCGGATCTTGGCCGGATCTGAGTTTTTTATATGAATATAAGGTTCTCCGGTGCGGGGTGCATCGAAATTTAAGGGGGGGTGTCTGTCGGCAGTAATCGAGATTTGTTGATTGGAGGGTATAATCCCTCAACCCTTTCCCCCCTATGAGCATAATCAAATCACAGCAAAATTTTGGCTCTTAGGCTTTTACAAAATATTCTTACAATCTTTTTATTTTTTGTAGGTTCTGAAGATTAGTTTTTTACAACGGGACCGGTTTTTTAATTTACATAATAGTTTTTATAATTTAGTCTCATGGTTTTTGTTTGGCTTTAGTAATAGTTTAATGATTTTTTGCAGGTTGTCACCGTACTTGTCATCATATCCGCAGATACGTGAAACATTTTAATGTCATGAATCGCCGAATATACTCAATGCACAATCTAGTCATTTTTTTACTTGTGTTGAAAATTGCTCTTAAAATAATTGTCATAATGAATTCTTAACATAAATTTTAGTACTTATTAATAAGATTAGTTTTAATGTGCATCATGGTTAAAATTAAATGGTTTATTTCGTTGAGAAATAAATCTAATTAATTTTATAATTCAAACACTGTCATGCCACTGCTAAACAATTTGGAATTATTTTAAAATTAAAATATTGATTTTTCAGAAGGATTGAAGCCTCTTACGCTTATACAAGTGATAAATAAATGTGGTTTTTGACATCTTAGTTTTAAAAATATAACATTAAAAACGATAAAAAAAACTACACAAGAGAATAATGTATTGGAGCAATATTTTCCATGGAATAATGTTTTTCCATAAAAATCGATGAAAAATTGCTGTCTTGTAAAATGCTAACTCTCAAATTAAAAAAATAACCTTCAAAAAACATATGTTTATGTTGATCACAATAATGTTTATGATGATTGCTCCGATCCATGCTCACCTATGGTCTATATCCGTGACGTGACTGTACTCTGTATTTAAAAAAAAAGATCAAAACTGTTTTTGATGTTAAAAAATTAAAAGGCAGAGACTTGGAAAAAATTTTTCCTTTTATTTTTTACATGTGTCTATTTATATGATTTTACAGTGTACCATTTTTAATAAATAATTGTTATTGTGCCTAAATATTTTAATACAATAAAACTTATTGGAGTGTCTTAATACTAAGTCGAGATAAAATTTGCGATGATTGTTTCCCATAAATTTTAACTTGTGTGATGGACCACCATAATTAATTTGCCGAAAACTATAGTCCCAAAAATATCGTTGCTCTGTGTTTATCCAAGTTTTACTGATGTTATGTACGCTCAGCTATACTGATGACTAGTTTATTTGTCACTGCCATAAAGGTTTTCTGGCATTTTCCGGGTGTATCGTTTTTTCTTATAAATTTTGGTATATATTTAAATTTCAGTTTTTTGTTTTATATAATAATATAATATAATTTTTAAGTATATTTAAAAAAATTATTTTATTCCCAAAAACTGCATTTTAGTTCAAAAACTGCATTTTAGTTTTTTAGCAGGTACTTGTGTCCTGAGTATCCTATCCCGAAAATTTAAGGAGAAGGGGAGGGGTTGTCCAAAATTTAAAAAAAAATTACGTATGTCAATATCATCGTTATAGTTTTACATGTATGAAATATGTACGTCGTCGGTTACAATAATAGGGTGAAATAGTATAAGTGGGCGGTGGGGGGGTTTCGCGACTATAAAATTTTATTCAAGGGGTACCCCGGACACCCCCCCTAAAATTTGGGGGGTACCGGTACTAAAAACGCTAAAAATGGGGTCATTCTTACCATATAAATTTTTCTGGAGTGCGCACTTTATTGTTTTTAAATTAACAAAAAGACTTAGAACGCTAAATTAAGTCAAAAAGTGATTTTTACAGTATTTTCTTAAATCTAATTCAATCTTTTTCCATGAGTCTGAAAAGGTTAGATTTTATCCGCTGTGATGTGATGTCACAAAAAATATATTTTTACAGTATTTTCTTAAATCTAATTCAGTCTTTTTCCATGAGTCTGAAAAGGTTAGATTTTATCCGCTGTGATGTGATGTCACAAAAAATATACTGTTTTGTTTAGCTCAGAAAGCACATCACGACAGCAAAACGCATATTCATGTAATAAAATGGATTGCTATAGATCTAATTTTTATCCTAAAAACTAGGTTAGAATGTACTATACACTTTGATGTCATTTCTTTAAATTTTTAAAAATAGGAAATTAATTACTGTTTCCCGTAACGGGATTAACAATGATATTCTCACTATTTAAGTTGGGGATTAATCTCCTCTAGCTAACTCTTGTGGGCATGTATAAAACCAAGACGTCAATTTCTTTATCTAAACGGTGCAGTTTTTACTCATGGTTACAACAAGGGGTAATTAATTTCAATAACTGCAATTAGAATGAAGTCACTGTCAGATTTTTATTGACTTATTATTATGGTTGTAATCGCAATGCTAATAAGAATAAACAATAATTTAAGTAGATTTATAGTAAAACTAACGTTTGTAAGGAATGACGACTAATTTTAAAAGTGAATAAACATTTTACATGGATCTTCACAATTTTATTTACCATTTAAAGTATTGTAAATTAATTATAATAACAAGATGTGTTGAAATATAATATTACTGATTTTTGTTTTGTTTTAATGATTCGTTCTAAAATAAAATGATTTTTTTATTTAGTTTTTAATCATTTTTAAATTATGATACATTGGTTTCCTCCAAACCATTACCATTTTTTTGCAATAATTCGGGAATCGATCCCTATGTTTTGAGTTTTGTTTTCATACCATAAGAATGATTCCTTGACTATAATGCCATTTAGTAGACTGGAATACAACTGATGAATAATTGTTGAAATTTGAAAATCGATATTGTCTTAACAATACTGTTTTATGTCGCTTTTTTCTGCCTTGATGCGCATCTTAACGTATAAATATATAAATTAAATATGTTGTGAGCTATAGACAACACGGGACGTTAAAACTAAAAAAAAATTTAGCCGTCTTAAAATTTCCTTCTATAAAAATGATGTTGTACCTCACGAATAGCTAAAAAGCATTTTTTAAGATTATCCACATCTGTAGAAGTGACGTAACCACTTCATTGTTTTCTTATTTTATAAAAATAGGTAATTTGAATAAAACAATGTGTTATCAGCATAAGCGACATGCGACATAAAACTGGTTAGCTGTCTTATAATTTTTCTTTTATCAAAATGATTACTTCTTAAAACTTAGATAAATGTATGAAATAATATGTTATCAGCATTAGTCACACGCGGTACTAAAAAATAAAACTTGTGCTGTATTTACAAATGCCTTTTTAAGAAAATGATGTTGCTCTTTATATCCAAACAAAAACACTTTTTAAAATTTATCCAAAACCGTCAGTTTTCTAACCACTTCATGAAGACATCTGAAACCATCGAAGTGCTGTAACCACTTATTTATTTTTTACGGATTTTATTTAAAAAAATCATACAAAAAATTGACAAAACACTACAGTTTTCTTTACAACGCTGCAAGAACAACACGAGCAAACACGGTAGAAACTACTAAATAGTGATGTTGCTAATTCAATTTATTGCTTCAAAGCTACGTCCATTTAAAACGATAGCTCCGGAGTTCCGCCCCTCAAAGGTTTCCAGTTTCTTCGCACTTAAAATATTTTTGTTTTATTCATAACCTCAGTTTTAAAACTGTTTTTGCATTTAATTTTTTGCGTTTTAATCGTGTAAAGTACAGTTTTAGATTTTATTTCTACCTTTGTTTAATTTGATTGACTGATTGCCCATTTCTATGTAAATTATTAAAACACCTTAGTTTTTCATGATAATAAACTAACTGTAACTTGTGGCCGAAAATCTAATATAAAAAATTAGACGTATTCACGAGATTTAGCATTTATACATGAAAATTACTTGAATGCGACTTTGTATCTTCGACATTTGAATAGTTTATTTTAAGCATTAGGGAAGTAAGCAGGCTTAATTTAAATTTTTGTACTGTTCCCAAAGCTAGATCGTTTACTGAAATCGTATTGCATATCAGTATTAACAATATTTTAAATATTGTCTTGAAAATTTTTTTAAACTAAGGTTGGTATCCATCTATCCGGCCATGTCGGAAGAGGTAAGGGAGGGGTTTTTGTGTCCCTTCTGTCTTCTGGATCTTAGAGACGTGTCCCTGTTGCAAAGCCACGTGTCCGCCGCCCACAACGAATCCGAATACAAAGATGTCGTTTTTCAGGTCAAAGGTAAGGTTAATAAGTTTATTTCGGCAACGTTATTTAATATATGTAAAAATGTTTGATTTGATTTTTGAAAATTAAAAATAATAGTTTCCAAAAACCACAATTTTATTGCTAAATAGTAGGTTATGTTTTAATTGTAACAATTAAAATTTTTTTTTTTTTATTTTAGGGCTGTTGGATAAAGCTAAACAGCGAATTTTAAACTTCGATCCGTCCACGCTTTTGGGAGATGAGAACGTTGACAACAACCCCCAATATTCCAACCTTCACCAAC
>JASAMX010017358.1:0-12471 GCA_030248175.1 Microlaimidae sp. YZB2_3
TTTTCCGGCTCTTTCGTACCCGTGGCTCTTCTATCTCCAATCCTTTTTTGCACTCAATACCGTTTTATTAGCACTGCGATTATTTTAGCACTGCGAGTCTAGCTGCACAACAAAAAAAAACGAAACGAAGCGAAAAATTTTGTTAAAATGTCAAAACTTTTTAGTTTTAATGACATAAAAAAACAAATTTCCAACGTTAGTCAGTCGTTAACAAAAAATACAGTCGGACATTCTCTTGGCTTATCTATTCTTGATGGTAAGAAGGTTAAAAAAATAAACAGTTAACTATAATACCTCTTTTTAATAAGGAAAATTTTACTTGTTATAACAAACTATTAGGATTAAGTGGAATTTCTTTTTCAAAATCAGAGCATAGCATGCCAGCGCTAGGTCACCTAGGGCTGGTTCACACCGGAACCGGAGTGACAAAGGACAACGCGTTTTGCGTGCGTTAGCATCGTTTTATTGTCAGTTTTCGCTGCGATGTGAACGCGTTGTGACTTGTCACTTGTCACCTCGGTGTGAAAAAGTCTTTACGATTTGATTTCTTATTTAAAAACAAATAAAACATTTTAAAAAATTCTTTTTTTATGTTTTTAGAAATCGCTGGGTGTGGCCGGTACACTTTGCCCCATTTTGCTTTTTCTTGGCGGCCGTGACGGTGATTTACGTGGTTTTCTTGCCGGAAACCCGAGGGAAAACCTTCGCCAGCCTCGCTTTCCGCGATCTGGAGCAAAACGGGCTAAACGGGGTCATCAAAGATGCCGCGGCGGTCAAAAAGTGGGAAAACGGGCGTGGAAAAACGGGCGGGGAGCGAGATCGGGAACCTCTCTTGTCCAACGAGGACGAAGACGACCATGAACTGGAACACGAACAACTGAAGATGAATGGGCATTTTTAAAAATGGGCACATTTTACCGATTGACTTTGTAGTAACGAGTACTGGCCAATATAATAACGACTTTAGCGCGTCAGAAGAGGAAATTTAAAACATTTTTACGTTGAAGTTGATTCGACTTAATTTCTGAAGCTCATTGTTGTTAAAAACTTTAATTATTAATTCTAAACTAGTCCAGTATTTGAATAAAGTGCAAGTTATTTCTTAGTGTTAGTAATTGCAGCAGCAAAGGATTTACATGTAATATATTTGATATTGGTATATAAAAATCAACAACTTTACTTTATTTTCGTTTTTATTATGGTTAAATTATATTTGACTGACCGCGAAAATCAAAATGCAGACATGAGCGGACCGATATTAAAATTGTGCGGTTATAATGTTTAAAAAACAAATAAGAACGCAGAATTTGTTTTAATTTCACTTTTTACAAAATATACAAAAATAAACCGACTTTAGCCCCTAAAAAATTTGCATCTGGGCCCAAATTAAGTAATTTGACAAATAAATATTAATAAATGGGTTTAAATATTTATTATTAAATCGTTTTCGTTCAAATTTTTGAAATGTTTTATTGTTAAATAGTTAATTTAATATACTAAAATTATCGAGGTCACTTAGATTTTATTTGCTTATAGAATAATTGGAACAAGACAAAGGATTTAAAAAGTTGAAGGGTGAGCAATAATATTTATTAAATGTGTAATCCATACGATAAAAATCATAATATTGCTCACAAAAAATCATATAGTCCACAAAATAAATTACAGCGGTGCATATCATGTGAATAAATAGATCGGTATCTGTGCATTACTTAGGTATAATAAAAATTTAAATTTATAAAAAATGAATCCTTAAGGTATTCTCAGAACAGTTTAAGTATGGAAAATCGCGATTTTTTAGCATACGAGATCTCGTGAAATACAGTAATATTTCACTAAAAAATTTATATGAATGTTAAAAAGGCAGAAATATCACGATTATAAAGTGAATATTCATTATATTGTTGTAAAGTAATTAAAATAATTGATATTAAAAATCAAATTGCAATGAAATTTTTTTAAAACTCTTAAAAATATTTACTGCACACTATTTATAAAAAAAAATACTTCCTTAATATATTATGATAAAGTTTAGCTTATTTTTTGGGTTTTGCTTAGGCTTAGAAAAATAAAGTTTACTGTTCAATGGTGGGATTTTGCAGACTCCCAAAGATCTGTCGTTGGAATATTTTAGTTACCCACGACTCTATACTTACATCTAAATGCAAAAATATCATACATGAAAAATCTAACAATTGTTTGTATGTTTTTGGGTTTTAAAAGCACATTTTGTTTGTCTTGTTTTAAATGATTAACTTGTGTTCAAATGATACCGTTACGTTACCCTTTTTCACGTACGTAAAAATTAAATTTAATACTGTTGTATTTATGGTTTAATATACAATTTTCCGTGAAAAATGGGGGTTAATTTTTCCAAAATTTCGGTGAAACTTCGATTTAATTTAATTTCGTGAAATTTAAAGCTCCAGATAGTATATTTCTATTGAAATTTGTAATTTTTGGAAAGCCATAACATCTTTTGTATTTTTTAACGAATAAATAGTTTTGTCGTGCGTCGTGCGTTTTATCAATTTTTTTCAGAAGGGTTGTTTATAAATCGCTTTTAGAATATCATCCCATGGTAGCAGTGGCATAGTCGGTTAGCGCGTCGTCAAATTTTTGAAAGGTCCCGAGATCGATTCCCACATTAAACATATTTGGCCACAATTTTTTTTTTTTTTGATTTTAATATTGTTTTTTTTTTATTTTTTTATAATTTTAAAAATTTATTTCATATAAATTCAAAAAATATCATTATTGTAAACAGGATTTTTCGCCTGCTTTTCGCCAATTAGTCAAATTTTCGTCATTTGAATATCTTAAAATATTATAATACTCTATAAGTAAATTCAAAAATAAATTGTGTGTAAATAAAAATGGGTAATTTTTGCTCTTTATTTGCAATTGGTTTACTACTTAAAACGCTCTCCCAATAAAAACTGTACCGAAGAAAGTCCTTAAAATAACAAAATTTGACGCGATTTCAGTTAAAAGTGCGGTATACTAAATTATGGTGTATTTTTTCGCTTGGTTTTTGGTATCATTCAATGCGTCAGGTTTCACTGTGTAAAGAAATTACATTACAAAAAAATAATTTTTAGTGGTTGTCGACATATTAGCAAGAATATCGCTTGGCTATTCCATCATTTTTTTTTCCGTCAAACAACAGTAGTGCGCCGGATGCGCGATTAAAAAACGGAGGGCACACATGCCAAGATTGAGCTGAACTCAAAATAAATCAAATCGTTTACTTAGAATAAAGCATTACAAATACAATATAATAATAATTAAAAAAACACAGAAATTAGTATAATTAAAAATTTTGCAAATTTTCATAGCAAAATTTCCATATAAATTATTTTAAATCCATCTGAATTTTTACAAGAAAGAATGCGTTTACAGAGTCCAACGTAAGCGAAACGAAACACACCCGCAAGATCATGTGACTGATGTTTGGAAAAAACAAAAATATCTGGAATAGCCAAGCGATATTCTTGCTAATATGTCGACAACCACTAAAAATTATTTTTTTTTGTAATGTAATTTTTTTACACTGTGAAACCTGACGCATCGAATGATACCAAAAGCCAAGCGAAAAAAATACACCATGATTTAGTATACCGCACTTTTAACTGAAATCGCGTCAAATTTTGTTATTTTAAGGTCTCTCCGGACAGTTTTTATTGCAGAGCGTTTAGTAGTAAACCAATTGCAATAAAGAGCAAAAATTACCCATTTTTATTTACACACAATTTATTTTTGAATTTACTTATAGAGTATTATAATATTTTAAGATATTCAAATGACGAAAATTTGACTAATTGGCGAAAAGCACGCAAAAAATCCTGTTTACAATAATGATATTTTTTGAATTTATGTGAAATAAATTTTTAAAATTATAAAAAAATAAAAAAAAAACATTATTAAAATCCAAAAAAAATTGTGGCCAAATATGTTTTATGTGGGAATCGATCTCGGGACCTTTCAAAAAATTGGACGACGCGCTAACCGACCATGCCACTGCTACCATGGGATGATGAATTCTAAAAGCGATTTATAAACAACCCTTCTGAAAAAAAATTGATAAAACGCACGACGCACGACAAAACTATTTATTCGTTAAAAAATACAAAAGATGTTATGGCCTTCCAAAAATTACAAATTTCAATAGAAATATACTATCTGGAGCTTTAAATTTCACGAAATTAAATTAAATCGAAGTTTCACCGAAATTTCGGAAAAATTAACCCCCATTTTTCACGGAAAATTGTATATTAAACCATAAATACAACAGTATTAAATTTAATTTTTACGTACGTGAAAAAGATAACGGTATCATTTGAACACAAGTTAATCATTTAAAACAAGACAAACAAAATGTGCTTTTAAAACCCAAAAACATACAAACAATTGTTAGATTTTTCATGTATGATATTTTTGCATTTAGATGTAAGTATAGAGTCGTGGGTAACTAAAATATTCCAACGACAGATCTTTGGGAGTCTGCAAAATCCCACCATTGAACAGTAAACTTTATTTTTCTAAGCCTAAGCAAAACCCAAAAAATAAGCTAAACTTTATCATAATATATTAAGGAAGTATTTTTTTTATAAATAGTGTGCAGTAAATATTTTTAAGAGTTTTAAAAAAATTTCATTGCAATTTGATTTTTAATATCAATTATTTTAATTACTTACAATAATATAATGAATGTTCACTTTATAATCGTGATATTTCTGCCTTTTTAACATTCATATAAATTTTTTAGTGAAATATTACTGTATTTCACGAGATCTCGTATGCTAAAAATCGCGATTTTCCATACTTAAAAACTGTCCGGAGAGACCTTAAGGATTCATTTTTAATAGAATTAAATTTTTATTATACCTAAGTAATGCACAGATACCGATCTATTTATTCACATGATATGCACCGCTGTAATTTATTTTGTGGACTATATGATTTTTTGTGAGCAATATTATGATTTTTATCGTATGGATTACACATTTAATAAATATTATTGCTCAACCTTCAACTTTTTAAATCCTTTGTCTTGTTCCAATTATTCTATAAGCAAATAAAATCTAAGTGACCTCGATAATTTTAGTATATTAAATTAACTATTTAACAATAAAACATTTCAAAAATTTGAACGAAAACGATTTAATAATAAATATTTAAACCCATTTATTAATATTTATTTGTCAAATTACTTAATTTGGGCCCAGATGCAAATTTTTTAGGGGCTAAAGTGGGTTAATTTTTTGTATATTTTGTAAAAAGGTGGAATTAAAAAAATTTTGCGTTCTTATTTGTTTTTTAAACGTTATAACCGCACAATTGTAATCGGTCCGCTCATGTCTGCATTTTGATTTTCGCGGTCAGTCAAATATAATTTAACCATAATAAAAACGAAAATAAAGTAAAGTTGTTGATTTGCATATACCAATATCAAATATATTACCAATTAAATCCTTTGCTGCAGCTAATTACTAACACTAAGAAATAACTTGCACTTTATTCAAATACTGGACTAGTTTAGAATTAGTAATTAAAGTTTTTAACAACAATGAGCTTCAGAAATTAAGTCGAATCAACTTCAACGTAAAAATGTTTTAAATTTCCTCTTCTGACGCGCTAAAGTCGTTATTATATTGGCCAGTACTCGTTATTACAAAGTCAGTCGGTAAAATATGCCCATTTTTAAAATGCCCATTCATCTTCAGTTGTTCGTGTTCCAGTTCATGGTCGTCTTCGTCCTCGTTGGACAAGAGAGGTTCCCGATCTCGCTCCCCGCCCGTTTTTCCACGCCCGTTTTCCCACTTTTTGACCGCCGCGGCATCTTTGATGACCCCGTTTAGCCCGTTTTGCTCCAGATCGCGGAAAGCGAGGCTGGCGAAGGTTTTCCCTCGGGTTTCCGGCAAGAAAACCACGTAAATCACCGTCACGGCCGCCAAGAAAAAGCAAAATGGGGCGAAGCTACCGGCCACACCCAGCGATTTCTAAAAACATAAAAAAAGAATTTTTTAAAATGTTTTATTTGTTTTTAAATAAGAAATCAAATCGTAAAGCTTTTTTCACACCGAGGTGACAAGTGACAAGTCACAACGCGTTCACATCGCAGCGAAAACTGACAATAAAACGACGCTAACGCACGCAAAACGCGTTGTCATTTGTCACTCCGGTTCCGGTGTGAACCAGCCCTAGGTGACCTAGCGCTGGCATGCTATGCTCTGATTTTGAAAAAGAAATTCCACTTAATCCTAATAGTTTGTTATAACAAGTAAAATTTTCCTTATTAAAAAGAGGTATTATAGTTAACTGTTTATTTTTTTAACCTTCTTACCATCAAGAATAGATAAGCCAAGAGAATGTCCGACTGTATACTAAGTTAACGACCGACTAACGTTGGAAAGTTATTTTATGTCATTAAAACTAAAAAGTTTTGACATTTTAACAAAATTTTCGCTTCGCTTCGTTTTTTTTTGTTGTGCAGCTAGACTCGCAATGCTAAAATAATCGCAGTGCTAATAAAACAGTATTGAGTGCAAAAAAGGATTGGAGATAGAAGAGCCACGGGTACGAAAGAGCCGGAAAAAAAGGGACCTAAGAGCCGCATTTTTGGAACCAAAGAGCCGCAAAAAGGTCACCTTAGAGCCAATAGAGAAAAGCAAAGAGATGAGGGGAAAGAAATGGCGGGATCTTAGAGCTGGGTACTAAAGAGCCAAAATAGGGCCCGAAAGGAAGACACATAAGGATGTAAGAGCCAAACGAGAGCGGACCTGTTCACAAATAACTTTTACATGCGTAATCGACGAGTAAGATGGACCAAAGAGCCAAAAAGTAAAAAAACCGTTAGTAAACTACTTTTATAAAAAAATTTGAAAGTTTTAACCTTGAAATATGTTAGTAATTATTTGTGATAAAATATTCTTTTTCATGCCTCGGAATTAACAAACTTAATTCGAATTAATCAATTTTTCTCTCTATCTTCGTATATTCCTAAAGGTAATTCTTGACGACCGATGAACAAAATGGGCTATTTAACATTTTAAACTTTGACCAAAGAAGAGATTAGGAGAAGTTTGACACTTATATTCCTTAATTTCGTCTTTTCGAGTTAAATTATCTCGAGTTAATATTAAATTTATTTAATTTACAAATCAATATAACAAAAAAAAATTTTAAAAAAATGTTTTCAGCGAAAACAATTATATTAGGCGCGTTTGTAAGGACTTATACAACACAAAATAGCCGATAAAGTTTTTTTAATATTCGAAACAGACTAAAAAATTACAAAAATTTATGGTAACATTTGGTAAATCAGTAATACCAGGGCTAGATACGACAGTATTTTAAAATCGGCTTCTTGTAACAGCACTTCTATTTTGTTTAAACAAAAATGTTAAATGTAACAATTCTGCCGTTTTCGAAGACATTTATTTTGTTTGGTCAATAAAACATCAATTTATTGAATCAAAACTCTAAAAAAACAATTTTGCGACCGTCCAAAACATTTATATTGCATATCCAAACTTTGCTATAAATTGCAAATTGTCTGCTAAATAAAAATCCATTCTGGTCATCTAAAATGAAGCTTCGGCTTTTTAGGTTAGAACCTATAATATTTATATAATATTTAATTAATATTTATAATGAAGGTATTAACAAAAAAAACAGATTTTTCAAATGTTTAAAAAATATGTTTAAAATTATTCTTTAATTAAATCGGAGTTCATTTTATAAAATTATAATAATAAACGCACAAAAACAAAATTTTAGGGTGTTGATACAAAGTTTTCAAAATTTTGAAACCGAGGCACAATGAAGACAAAACTGAGTAACTTAAGAAACTTTCAGCCAAAAAAAAGAAACTGTTATATATTAAATATTTCCGTTTTTTTGCCATAATTACAAACATTATTTTGTTTAATAATCATCAAGACAGACTGAAAAGCTTTTGTAAAAAGTGAAAACCTACCGAAATTTAAAAATTGCAAACCTTTGCCTAAGACAAAGCTAAAAAATGAGCAGAAAAAATAAAAGTTTTAAAGCCAAAAGTGTGTAAAATGGAAAAAAAAGACAATATCTTTTGTAAGAAGTGAGAAACTACCGAAAGTTTAATATCGCAAAAACCCTTGCTTAAGTCAAAGCTAAAAAAACGAAAAAATAAGAGTTTTAAAGCCAAAAGTGTAAGATGAAAAAAAGCCAATATCTAATCGCGAACTCAAAGTCAAAACTTATTATATAACGTAATTAAAAAACGAAACGCATTTAAAAGTCCCTTTTTTGTGGCTCTTTAGTCTCAAAAAATCAGTCAAAAAAAACAAAAAAATAGAAAAAAAAAAAAATTAACAATTTTCAGATATCTAAAGAACGATCTCCTCTTCCTCCGAAAACAGTAAGCGTGGCTTTTTGTACCCTTGGCTCTTTAGTGTTTTTCGTGATTATCTCCCACTTGGCTCTTTTGTCCCTTTCGTTCCCGCTGCTTGACTCTTAGGTCCCTTTTTTCCGGCTTCTTAATACCCAACTCTAACGTTCCTTGGCTCTTCTGGCCCGTTACCCAAAAAAATAGCAGTTCGCACTGCAAGAAAACTAACACTGTGTTAAAAATCGCAGCGCGGAAAAACTAGCAAAAAATCGCGGATTTTTGCGAGAAAAGTCACACACAGATTTTAAAAGGCGATTTTTTTGAAAAATTTTGGTCATAAATTTAGTGTACAGTCGGACATTCTCTTGGGTTATATATTCTTGTTACTAGTAATGTTGCTTTGGCCATTTAAAATAAAAAAGAACACCGGAGTCGAGTTTTAAAAAAAATTAAGTTTAAAATTCTTTTTTAAGTAATATGGCTTTATTTTTTTTAATGATTAATGAAATTAATACAAAAATATGACGGTGCTTTGCCCTGGGGGTACTTTAGAGTTATGAAAGCTATGGAAATATTTTTAAATTTGAACACCGGAACTTCGTAGCTTGAAACTATATTGAACATCACCACTTCTTACTGAGTAATGTTAAGATTAAGTGCGGTTAAAAGTTAAAAAGTTAAAAACAATAAATAGATAATCATAAAAAATAAAGAGGTAGATGTATTTAAACAAAAAATATGAATGAATAATCATGAAGAAAACGTTGCTTAAAGATGCGGTGCGCAGTCAAACAGTTTATCTAAGATTTTATTAATTTTTTGTAAAAACCTTACCCCTGCTCCCAATAGCCCACAAAATTTTTTTCAACAAAATATCTCCAGTGGTTCAGGAGTTATGGCCCCCAAAAATGGCGGTTTTCGACGATTCTGTACATGAAAGATTCGTCAAGGGTTTTACAATTTACGTTACAAATTATGCACTCAAAGAAAACGGCTACTTTCTACTTTAATTTGATAGCTAGATCGTTAAGATTGGTGGAGTATTTGTCGAGATATTACGTTTGCCGTACAAAAAACCAGCGATTTTTTCGTTAAAAACACCAAACGACGGCAGCGATTTTACGAACTTTGCCCAACCTTTCTTTCCTTCACTTCGCGTTTTTAGCGAAAAATTCAAGGCTTTTTGTACGAGAAACGCAATATCTCAACAAATACTGCATCAATCTTAAAGATCAAGGTATCAAATTAGAGTAGAAAGTACCCGCTGTTTTTTAGTGTATAATTTGTAACTTAAATCACCCATTAAAAAATCTTTCACATACAGAATTGTCGAAAAACGCCATTTTGGGGGGTCATAACTCCTGAACCACTGAAGATGTTTTGTTGAAAAAATTTTTGTGGGCGATTGGGCCAGGGGTAAGGCTTTCACAAAAAAATTATCAAAATCGAAGACAAAAAGTTTAACTCCGCACAGCACCTTTAATCTAAAAAAAATCTATATCGAAGCATTTGTATTAGTTTTTTTCGTTCTATAGCTCATAATTTTCAACCCTTTTCGTAGGTATTAATTTAGGTATTTATCTCTCTAAATTTTTGTTTATATATATCGATGTACATATATATATACGCCAGTGCGAGGACCTGAATATTTTTTACCAAATAAAAATAGCAGCCAGCGCAAAATAAAAAGGTTGCGACGGTTTGACGAAAATAAGACGTATATTTTAGCAAAATTTATAGATACTTATTTAAGCAAATTAAAATATTCTTATAACACAGTGATATACAAAAAAGACATAAAATGTAGAATATGTAGGTGACTAACTAATTTATGTATGTTCAAAAATGATAGATACTGAAAAAAAAATTCAGGTGAGCTTATTTAATTAAAAATACGATCGATTTGTTTAAAAGTTTTAAGGCTTTTTTAGTTTTTTTTACTCTCCGTTATTTCCTGCCTAGTTATATATTTTTATTATAAAATGATAGAATTTGATGCTACCTATAAATTCATATACTAAATTCATATTTTTAGCGAGATATTCTCACTAGAAAATTTCTTTTCAGTCTCAATAATTTTGAACAAATTTTAGATTTATAATATTCTACGATAATTTTTTTTTGGTTTGTGGTTATTTTTATTGTAAATTATTATGTTAAATATTCACGAGTTGTGTGGCAAGTATTTATATAGAATATCTAGACTCGGACTAAACCATTTTCAAGACAGATTCTAGTCTCTATAAATGAAGATCGCATCGAAAATAATTACCGTATACGCATAATGCAAAAATTTCTTTCCGTTCAAGTATAATAGGTCTATTTTTCAAAGAATAATAAACATACTAATTCTATTGATGTGCATACCCCGTTGTAAATGTGCATACCCCGTTTTATGCTATCTTCATTATAGAGACTAGAATCTGTCTTGAAAATGGTTAGTCCGAGTCTCTAAGATATTCTATATAAATACTTGCCACACAACTCAGAATATAACAAATAATTACAATAAAAATAAGCCACAAACCAAAAAAAAATTATCGAAAATATTATAAATCTAAAGTGTAAAATTATGAGACTGAAAAGAAATTCTCATCAAAGCAGTAAAAATATAAACATAGATAGAATTATAATCATCACATAAATCTATCATTTATAATAAAAATATATAATTGGGCAGGAAATAACAAAAAAAAAAAAACTAAAAACTCTAAAATAAACAAATAAATCATAATAAAAAGCTAGCGAAAATATACTATCAGAACAACAAAATATAGCACCACAAAACATAGTCTTGATATCACTATATATAAAGAAATAAGCAAAAAACCATATAAAAGCGCCCATCCAAACCCCCACAACCAGCGCGCGCAAAAAAGCATCGTATATATAAGTACTGATATATATAAACAAAAAAAACAAACCAAAAAAACACAAACAAAAAAATTTTTGTTACGCGGATACGCCGGCAAATTCGGAGTTCAACTTTATTTCTATTTCAATTTTGATAATTTTTTGTCAAACCTACCCCTCCTCATCGCCACAAAAAAATTTTTTTTCAACAAAACATTTCAGTGGTTCAGGAGTTATGACCCCCCCAAAATGTGAGCCGTTTTTCGACAATTCTTATTATGTGAAAGATTTTTTAATGGGTGATTTAAGTTCACAAATTATACGCTAAAAAACAGCGGGTACTTTCTACTCTAATTTGATACTTGATATTTAAGATTGATGCAGTATTTGTTCGAGTATTGCGTTTCTCCGTACGAAAAGCCTTGAATTTTCGCTAAAACACAAACTGGAAGGAAAGAAAGGTTGGGCAAAACTCGTAAAATCGCTGCGGTCGTTTGGTGTTTTTAACGAAATCGTTTTTGTTACGGCAAACGTAATATACGACAAAATCTCCGCCCAATCTAACGGATCTAACTATCAAATTAAAAGTAGGCCGTTTTCTTTTAATCAGTGATTTGTAACGTAAATTGTCGAACCCTTGCAACGATATTTTCATGTACAGAAATCGTCGGAAACCGCCATTTTGGGGGCCATTAACTCCTCAACCCACTCGAAAAGTATTTTGTTGAAAAAAATTTTGTGGGCTATTCGAAGCAGGGTAAGGTTTTTACAAAAATTCATGAATCTTTGATGATTTTTGTTTCAGCTGCGCACACATCTTTTTAAAGCAACGTTTTCTTCATGATTATTCATTCATATTTTTTGTTTGATGCGTCTATTCTTTATTTTTTATGATTATTTATTGTTTTTAACTTTTTAACTTTTGAGCCGCACTAATACTTAACATTACTCAGCTACAAGAAGTGAGTAAATCTGATAGTGTTGTTAACTTCAGAACTTCCGGTGTTCAAATTTAAAAAAGTATTTCCCGTGACTTTCATAACTCCTTAAAGTACCCCAGGGCAAAGCGCCCGTCCATATTTTTGTATTAATTTCATTAATAAGAATTAGAAAAAATTGGAGCCATATTACTTTAAAAAAGAATTTTAAACTTAATTTTTTTAAAACTCGACTACAGTGTTCTTTTTTTATTTTAAATGGCCGAAGCAACATTATAATTAGCGAGATATATAACCCGAGAAGGAAAA
>JASAMX010017360.1:0-27088 GCA_030248175.1 Microlaimidae sp. YZB2_3
CCCGCCTCCCCCTGGGCACGCCACTGGTCTGACTAATTTATATTTTTGTTTTTATAGGTGATAAAAGGTCCGATGGCCGTAGGTCAAACCTCTGATGTCCCCACAGGAAATAGATGGACTGCGGAATGAAGAGGAAAAGGTGTGGATATACTTCATTGCTTAAGACAATCACTTATGGCAAATTGAGATTTGGTTAAAAGCATACAGTGGGCGCGAGAGGTAAACCTCCCCCCCAAATTCTATAAAAGGGGGGTTTAAGCGCCCCCCCCCCCACTTAAAAGTAGGGGGGAGGGGGGGGGTGGAAGGAGAAAAGGTTAACCCTCTCTCCCTGTGCCATTGACCCCTCCAGGGACCGATACTAGACCTTGGGGCAGGACCCAACAGGGCCTAAGGAGTACCACCTGGTTGCTGGATTATTTCTCTCATGGGAGAAATTAGTCCATCTAGGACATAGCTAAGCATGGCGTAGAAGGTTTTTGTACATGGGGCACACATAGGCAGTTTTCTATCTTAGCAAAATGTGAGTGGACAAATACAGCTCTATTGTGTGTGGGGACTGTGCCACTGGCCTTGCAGGAACACCTGTACTGCCCATGTACAACATAAAATAGTAAGATAAATATCGGGCGACTTGGAAAAATCCTGTAGACAGAGGCCTGGGAATGAGTGAACACTCCATGCAGGTGAACACTCTAGCAGTCAAGGCTTCCAACGTTATTAATGTTGGACAAAAGAGTCTGAACCATAGGGGTGAAAGTTTTTGCCCCTCCTAACTTATCTTAGCGCCTGCCCTTCACATATTATACAGTAGCGGAAGATCAAGTGTTCAGGTAATACAACAACAACAAACCTCCTCAATTATGGAAAAATGAAGAAAAAATGTCTTTAAAATGACTTCTAGCTGCCTACAAATTTAAAATAAATGTTTTAGGCAGTAAAGAGCTCAAAAATTCTATAAAAAGGAGCTTTTTGACCTAAAATTAACATATTTTACCTATTTTTCCTTCAAAATCGAAAAACAATATGGGGAAAATGCACTGCAGAAAAAAACCAATATGGATATTTTGGGTTTCTCAGATTTTAACCATACATGGGCATGGGGAGTTGGGGGGGGGTTGACCCCCCCCCAGAATTCTGAGAAGTGAGGTTTAACCCCCGCTCTGCACTGCAGAAGTGGGGGGGGAAAGTTACCCCCCAATTTTAAAAATAATAAAGAAAAAAAGTCTTTAAAATGGCTTCTAACTGCCTCCCAACTTAAGTTTTCAGATCAAAATGAATGTTTTAAGCAATAAAAAGCTTAAAAATCTAATAAAAAGGGCTTTTTGATACTAAAATTAGCCATGTTTTTAACCTATTTTTCCTTCAAAATTGAAAAACGATATGGGTAAAATGCACTTCAGTAAAAAAACAATATGGGTATTTTGCGTTTCTCAGATTTTAATTCCTTCCCCCTAATTTAGGGTTTAACCCCCCCCCCCACTCCTGGACCAAGTTGCTCATGTATGATTTTAACCCGCCCTAAATTTAGATATTAACCCCCCTCCCACTCCAGACCAACTTGCCCATGTATGGTTAAAAGAAAATACTACTTCGTTTTTGAGATTTTAGTTTCAACTTATAGGTGGCCGAGTGGGGGGGTGGTTGAGAGGGGTTATACGCATAAGTGGTGGCCAGTGGAAGGGGGGGGGGTGGTTAGAGGGGGTATACGCATAAGTGGGCAGGAAGGTTATGCCCATACATGGGCATGGGGCGGTGGGAGTTAATCCCTCAAATTCTGAGAAGGGGTTTAACACCCCCCCCCCCTCCCCCCACTCGAAGTAAGGGGAAGAGAAAAGGTTACCCCTTCCCACCCAATTTTGGGAAAAACAAAGAAAAAATGTCTTTAAAATGACTTCTTACTGCCTCCAAACTAAAGTTGTGATGTCAGAATGGATGTTTTAAAGAGCAAAAAGCTCAAAAATGCAATAAAAAGGGTTTTTGACCTAAAATTAGCGTTTTTTACCTATCTTTTCTTCAAAATCGGAAAACGATATGGGTAAAATGCACTTAAGAAAAAAAAAGATACGGGTATTTTCATAGGTGAAAGCGGTGCGGGAAGCTAGGAGGGTGGTTACCCGGGGTAAATTAAAATTTTAATTCTAGGGGGGGGGCGTCCCAGGGGGTCCGAACCATACATGGGCACGGGGGAGGTTGGGGGGTTAACCCCCCACCCAAATTCAAAGAAGGGGTGTTTAACCCCCCCCCCCTCCACTCAGAAGTGGGGGGGGGGAGAAAAGGTTAACCCCCCTTAATTTTGGAAAAATGGTAAGGGGGTTTAACCCCCCCACTCAGAAGTGGGGGGGAGAGAAAAGGTTAACCCCCCAATTTTTGCTTGGGGGGTTTGGACTCCGAACCCCTCTCTAGCTTTTGAGGGGGGGTCAACCCGGGGTGTGAAATTTTAAAATCTAGAGGGGGGTCAGGTACCAAGTTGGGGTCCGGTGTCCAAAGCAAAACAGTTTTAAACCATAATAACTTTAATAATTGTTCTTTTTATAGGATGATACTACATTTTATTGAATAAAAAGCAATATTCTGGCGTAAAAAGGGTTTAAAAACATGAATGTGTTAAAAATTCTCGTTTTTAGAAGAAAATTTAGTATAAAAAAGTACCTAAAATTTTCCCGAGGGGGAGGGGTGGTCATATATCGAATTCCAGAGGAAGGTCAGGGGTAAAAAGTACAAAAATTTGGGGAGAGGGGATGGCCCTGGATTTTTGTCTTGGGGGGGGGCGCAAAATTTGAGGTCAGGGGCGGATGGACCCCATCTACCCTCCCGCTTTTTTTCACCTATGGGTATTTTGCGTTTCTCGGATTTTAACCCCCCTAATTTGGGGTTAAACTCCCCACTCCAGACCAACTTGCTCGTGTATGGTTACCCCCCTAAAAAAATCCAGATTGTAGCTGACACAGACACCCCTCCCCTAAAATGTAGGGGTACCCCAGACACCCCCTTCTCAAAATAAATTTGAAATAAATTTGGGGGGTCCTAATACTGAAAACGCTAAAATTGGGGTATTTGAGGAATACCCTAAAAAACTGCGCCACCCCCCAAATATTGGGGGTCGGGTATGTTATACCAGATACACCCCCCCCCCCCAAAAAAAAAAATTCTTGAGGCTGCCCACCTATGGTTATACCACCAAAAATATCGAAATTGTCAACACCCCTCTCCTTAAATTTGGTGGTACCCAGCACACCCACCCCCTGAAATTTAAGAGGGGTCCCACGTCCCAGTACTACATAAACTGAAAATGGAGTATTTGCATTGTACCCCCAAAATATTTTGGGACACCTCCCCCTAATGGGTATACCCCCTGCCCTCTCCCAAAAAAAATAAAAATCCAAGAGGCTGCCTACCTATTATTTTAAATGATCCAAATTTTACAAGTGTTGCGGTTCCTTTGGTAGACTTTCAATTGTAGTGCGGTGTAGACAGACAGTTTTAAACCATACATAGGCAAGTTGGTCTGGAGTGGGGGGGTTAAACCCCTAATTAGGGAAGCTTAAAATCCGAGGAACGTAAAATACCCATATCGTTTTTTTTTTGGAGTGCATTTTACCCATATCGTTTTTTGATTTTGAAGGAAAAATAGGTAAAAAACGCTAATTTTAGGTTAAAAAGCCCTTTTTATAGCATTTTGAGCTTTTTATTGCTTAAAACATTCATTTTGACCTTAAAAGTTATGTTTGGAGGCAGTTAGAAGTCTTTTTTTTAAATTTTAAAGACTTTTTTTCTTCATTTTTCCAAAATCGGGGGGGGGGGGGTGTAACCTGTTCTCCCCCCCCCCCACTTCTGAGTGGGGGGTTAAACTCCCCATCTCATAATTTGGGGGGTTCACCACCCCCCCCAAACCCCCCCCCCCCCGGGCCCATGTATGTTTTAAACTATCCTTTTCTTTTGAGAGGATGGGCGTCACGCCTCGTATATGATAAGAAATGGCTCTAGGTGGGCGGGTGAGTGCCGTTACTTACCCCCCCCCCCAAAAAAAAAACAAAACCTGAGCCTTCCGACAGCACATTGTGTCTTTTTTTAAAATTTGTTTCAGCCGGTACAGTCCCCTGAAAATTGGAGTATCCCGCCCAGCACCTTTTAAATTTGGGAGAGGGGGTCAGCATTAAAAATCCTAAAAATCGAGTAATTGGGTATATACCCAAAAAAATTTGCAACACCCCTCGCCCCTCCCCCTCCAAAAAAAATTAAGAGGCTGCCTACCTATGTTCCAGATCATAGGTAGGCTTGGGGTGTTATACCCTCAAAATCCCTATTACTACGCAGACCTCTGCACGGTCTGGAAATGCCCCCCGTTTTATTGGAGGATCTGCCCCCTGTTTTATTGCCCCCCGCCAAAAAATGAAAAAGTACCTTAAAATTATGACGCCATTTGACCTATGATGACGCCATCATCGGAATTTTTTTCAGTTTTTAGCCTATTTCAATGTATTTTAAGCCATTTCAGACCTATTTTTACCTTATTTTCGCTTTTTTTTTGTCCCTTTTTTCTCTTTTCCCCTCTTTTTTTCTCTTTTTTTCTTCTTTTTTTCTCTTTTTTTTTCTTTCCCTCCTGCTTGCCCCCTGTTTTATTCCTCTTTTTTTTTCTTTCCCTCCTGCTTGCCCCCCGTTTTATTCCCCCCATTTCAAAAAAGTTGCCCCCTGTGCCCCCGTTTTGGAATTGCCCCCCCCGTTTAAACCCCGGGGGGCAGTGCACAAGTCTGTTACTACGGACACCCTGTTACCTAAACAATTTGGATACTAAAAACGCTAAAAATAGGGTATTTGGCATAGGTGGGTTGGGAACATTAAAAATATAATTTATTACAAAAAAATTATAAAAAAAAATTTCCTATAAAAATTAAATATATAAATTCCTCCCGTAAACCAACACTTATTTATATCAAAAAATATAACTTCCCCAACACCCCCACTATATTAAATTTTTATTTAATATATATAAAATTATATTATATAAAAATTTAAATTTAAATATTATAATTAAAATAAATTATAATAATATTTTTTAAAATAATATTTAATTTTTAAAAATTAATTTTAATTTTTTAATATATTAAAAAAATAATTTAAAAAAAAAAAAAAAAATATATTTTTTTATAATTTTTAAGGGAATAAAACGGGGGGACATAACCCAATCTAAAGTTTCTAACCCCCACCAGAAGGAGAAGAAAAAACAACCCCCCAAGAAAAGAAAAAAAAATAAAACACCCCCAACAAACAAGCAGGAGGGAAGAAAAAAGAAAAAAGAAGGAATAAAACAGGGTTTCAACCCTAAAGTAGTGTTTTAACCTATTTTCCTTCAAAATGGAAAAACAATATGGGTAAAATGCACTCAAAAAAAAAACAATTATCAGTATTCATTTACTAAGGATTTTAACCATACATGGCACGGGGAGGTTAACCCCCCCCCAAACCTGAGTGGGTTTAACCCCCCCCCCCACTCAGAAGTGGGAGAGAGAGAAAAGTTAACCCCCCCAATTTGAAAATGAGAATGTCTTTAAATGACTTCTAACTGCCTCCGAATTTAAGTTTTGAGTCCAAATGAATGTTTCCAGCAATAAAAGCTCAAAATGCAATGAGAAGGCTTACCTTAAATTAGCGTTTACCTATTTTCCTTCAAAATGAGAACGATATAGATTGAGAGTAGCTCCAGAAACAATATGTATTAGTTTCTCGATTTTCAACCCCCCCCCTAATTAGGGTTCCACCTCCCCCCACTCCGACAAGGTCCATGTATGATTTTAACCCCCTAATTAGACTAACCCCCCCCCCCGCTCAAAACCCAGTTCCATGTATGCCTGAGATTCCATATTTGTAAGTTTTATACAAAAATGTTTAATGATAAGTATGAAAACTTGTATAAACTTAATGATATGAATCTCGCAGTGCGTGGGAGTTGTCCCAGAGTGAGAGTTAAACCCTGAGTTGAGTGATACATGAGATTAACCCAAAAATTAAACCCGAATTAGTTAAAATCCAAAACAAAGTGCATATCCTTTTTTCTGTCAAATTGCATTTCCAGTTTGAAGCAGTAAAAACGCTAATTTAAGTCGAGCCCTTTTGTGCATTTTGAGTTTTATACTTTAAAAGTCTTCATTTGACCTAAAACTTAAGTTTGAAGCAGTAAAAAGTCATTTTAAAGACATTTTTTTTCTTCGTTTTTCCGAGATTGAGAGCCCCGCTGAGAATGGGGGGGGGTGACCCACTTCTGGAATTTGGGGAGAGTTAAGCCCCTCCCCGTCCAGTGTATGTTAAAATCCGAGAAACGCAAAAATACCGTGTGTTTTCTGAATTTTCGATTTTGAAGGAAAATGACACAGACACATAATCAGAGCCCCTTTATACATTTTTGAGCTTTTTTTATTGTTGACATTCATTGACCTGAGCAGTTAAAAGTAATTTTAAATTTTTTTCTTCATTTTTCCAAAAATTGGGGTTAACTTTTCTCCCCACTTAATAGACCAATTCCACTTGTATTTGGGGGTTAAGACCCCCCCCCAACCCCCCATCCATGAGTACTCAGTGATATAAATGATAAAACTTAACTTCAAGAATGAAATTACAGATAAATGATAGCTTCTCATACTTCCCAAGTTAATAGTAATTACCAGCAGTTCAGAGCCTTTTTTTTGTTTTTAGTTTACATCAGTGATGCTGTAGACTGTGTTAAAATTCTGAAATTAGACTGTTTGCTAATAATGCAAAATTATATAACTATGATAAAAACAATAACAAAGCAGATAAAATTACAAGATAATATTAAATAGATTCTTATGAGCAATTAGCAGCTATACCCTCTAAACATAAGTATGAAGTGTTAATTAATCGCCCAGAGAGTGTGATTAGAGATAGATTCCTTACTCAAATAATACAGAATTCAACATTTGAGATCTAACCAACTGCCTTTAATATTTGTTTTCTGCTAATTTTAATTTTTTCAACTCATTGCCAGCTGTGAACAGTTGTTAGATTTTCCAACTTAGATGCAAAATTCTATTGAATATTATTTTAACTGCATACAAAAGTTTCATACGACCTACTCTGATATCATTCGCAGTCTGAACCTGTGTGATGAAAGATAAATATATTTTGAAAAATTCATTAACACCCCCCCCCCCCCCAACACCCCCCACCAAAAACACCACAAAAAACCCCCCCCCCCACCCCCCCCCCCCCCCCCCCCCCCCCCCCCCCCCCCCCCCCCCCCCAAGCAGGGGAGAAAGAAAAAAAAGAGAAAAAAAGGAGAAAAAAAGAGAAAAAAAGAAGGGAAAAGGGAAAAAAGGGACAAAAAAAGCGAAAATAAGGTAAAAATAGGTCTAAAATGGCTTAAAATACATTGAAATAGGCTAAAAACTGAAAAAAATTCCGATGATGGCGTCATCATAGGTCAAATGGCGTCATAATTTTAAGGTACTTTTTCATTTTTTGGCGGGGGGCAATAAAACAGGGGGCAGATCCTCCAATAAAACGGGGGGCATTTCCAGACCGTGCAGAGGTCTGCGTAGTAATAGGGATTTTGAGGGTATAACACCCCAAGCCTACCTATGATCTGGAACATAGGTAGGCAGCCTCTTAATTTTTTTTGGAGGGGGAGGGGCGAGGGGTGTTGCAAATTTTTTTGGGTATATACCCAATTACTCGATTTTTAGGATTTTTAATGCTGACCCCCTCTCCCAAATTTAAAAGGTGCTGGGCGGGCTACTCCAATTTTCAGGGGACTGTACCGGCTGCTACAAATTTTAAAAAAAGAGACAATGTGATGTCGGAAGGTTCAGGTTTTGTTTTTTATTTGGGGGGGGGGTAAGTAACGGCACTCACCCGCCCACCTAGAGCCATTTCTTATCATATACGAGGCGTGACGCCCATCCTCTCAAAAGAAAAGGATAGTTTAAAACATACATGGGCACGGGGGGGGGGGGTTTGGGGGGGGTGGTGAACCCCCCAAATTCTGAGAAGGGGAGTTTAACCCCCCACTCAGAAGTGGGGGGGGGAGAAAAGGTTACCCCCCCCCGATTTTGGAAAAATGAAGAAAAAAAGTCTTTAAAATTTAAAAAAAGACATCTAACTGCCTCCAAACATAACTTTTAAGGTCAAAATGAATGTTTTAAGCAATAAAAAGCTCAAAATGCTATAAAAAGGGCTTTTTAACCTAAAATTAGCGTTTTTTACCTATTTTTCCTTCAAAATCAAAAAACGATATGGGTAAAATGCACTCCAGAAAAAAAAACGATATGGGTATTTTGCGTTTCTCGGATTTTAACTCCCCTAATTAGGGGTTTAACCCCCCCCCACCCCAGACCAACTTGCCTATGTATGGTTTAAAACTGTCTGTCTACACCGCGCTACAATTGAAAGTCTACCACAGGAACCGCAACACTTGTAAAATTTGGATCGTTTAAAATAATAGGTAGGCAGCCTCTTGGATTTTTATTTTTTTTTTGGGAGAGGGCAGGGGGTATACCCATTAGGGGGAGGTGTCCCAAAATATTTTGGGGGTACAATGCAAATACTCCATTTTCAGTTTATGTAGTACTGGGACGTGGGACCCCTCTTAAATTTCAGGGGGTGGGTGTGCTGGGTACCACCAAATTTAAGGAGAGGGGTGTTGACAATTTCGATATTTTTGGTGGTATAACCATAGGTGGGCAGCCTCAAGATTTTTTTTTGGGGGGGGGGGTGTATCGGGTATACCATACCCGACCCCCAATATTTGGGGGGTGTCGCAGTTTTTTAGGGTATTCCTCAAATACCCCAATTTTAGCGTTTTCAGTATTAGGACCCCCCAAATTTATTTCAAATTTATTTTGAGAAGGGAGTGTCTGGGGTACCCCTACATTTTAGGGGAGGGGTGTCTGTGTCAGCTACAATCTGGATTTTTTTAGGTAGGTAACCATACACGAGCAAGTTGGTCTGGAGTGGGGAGTTTAACCCCAAATTAGGGGGGGTTAAAATCCGAGAAACGCAAAATACCCATAGGTGAAAAAAAGCGGGAGGGTAGATGGGGTCCATCCGCCCCTGACCTCAAATTTTGCGCCCCCCCCCAAGACAAAAATCCAGGGCCATCCCCTCCCCCTAAATTTTTGAATTTTTTACCCCTGACCCCCTCTGGAATTTGAAATCTGACACCCCTCCCCCCTCGGGAAAATTTTAGGTACTTTTTTATACTAAATTTTTTTCTAAAAACGAGAATTTTTAACACATTCATGTTTTAAAACCCTTTTTACGCCAGAATATTGCTTTTTATTCAATAAAATGTAGTATCATCCTATAAAAAGAACAATTATTAAAGTTATTATGGTTTAAAACTGTTTTGCTTTGGACACCGGACCCCAACTTGGTACCTGACCCCCCTCTAGATTTTAAAATTTCACACCCCGGGTCGACCCCCCCTAAAAAGCTAGAGAGGGGTTCGGAGTCCAAACCTCCCCAAGCAAAAATTGGGGGGTTAACCTTTTCTCTCCCCCCCCCCACTTCTGAGTGGGGGGGTTAAACCCCCCTTACCATTTTTTCAAAATTAAGGGGGGTTAACCTTTTCTCCCCCCCCACTTCTGAGTGGGGGAGGGGGTTAAACACCCCTTCTCTGAATTTGGGTGGGGGGTTAACCCCCCAACCCCCCCCATGCCCATGTATGGTTCGGACCCCAAGGGACGCCCCCCCCCTAGAATTAAAATTTTAATTTACCCCGGGTAACCACCCTCCTAGCTTCCCGCACCGCTTTCACCTATGAAAATACCCGTATCTTTTTTTTCTGAAGTGCATTTTACCCATATCGTTTTCCGATTTTGAAGAAAAGATAGGTAAAAAACGCTAATTTTAGGTCAAAAACCCTTTTTATTGCATTTTTGAGCTTTTTGCTGTTTAAAACATTCATTTTGACATCAAAACTTTAGTTTGGAGGCAGTTAGAAGTCATTTTAAAGACATTTTTTCTTTGTTTTTCCAAAATTGGGTGGAGGGGTAACCTTTTCTCTTCCCCTTACTTCTGAGTGGGGGAGGGGGGGGGGGGTTAAACCCCTTCTCAGAATTTGAGGGATTAACTCCCACCGCCCATGCCCATGTATGGGTATAACCTTCCTGCCCACTTATGCGTATAACCCCTCTCAACCACCCCCCCCCTTCCACTGGCCACCACTTATGCGTATAACCCCTCTCAACCACCCCCCCCACTGGCCACCTATAGTTCTAAAACTAAAACCGCAAAAACTAAGTAGTATTTTCTTTTAACCATACATGGGCAAGTTGGCCTGGAGTGGGAGGGGGGTTAAACACCAAATTTAGGGGGGGTTAAAATCATACATGAGCAAGTTGGTCCGGAGTGGGGGGGGGTTAAACCCCAAATTAGGGGGGGGGGTTAAAATCCGAGAAACGCAAAATACCCATATCGTTTTTTTTCTGGAGTGCATTTTACCCATATCGTTTTTCGATTTTGAAGGAAAAATAGGTTAAAAACACTAATTTTAGATCAAAAAGCCCTTTTTATTGCATTTTTGAGCTTTTTATTGCTTAAAACATTCATTTTGACCTCAAAACTTAAGTTTGGAGGCAGTTAGAAGTCATTTTAAAGACTTTTTTTTCTTCATTTTTCCAAAATTGGGGGGGTTAACTTTTTCTCCCCCCCCCACTTCTGAGTGGGGGGGGGGTTAAACCCCACTTCTCAGAATTTGGGGGGGGGTTAACCCCCCCAACCCCCCCGTGCCCATGTATGGTTAAAATCTGAGAAACCCAAAATATCCATATTGGTTTTTTTCTGCAGTGCATTTTACCCATATCGTTTTTCGATTTTGAAGGAAAAATAGGTAAAAAACGCTAATTTTAGGTCAAAAAGCCCTTTTTATAGCATTTTTGAGCTTTTTATTGCCTAAAACATTTATTTTAAGTTTGGAAGCAGTTAGAAGTCATTTTAAAGACATTTTTTCTTCATTTTTCCATAATTGAGGAGGTTTGTTGTTGTTGTATTACCTGAAACTTATCTTCCCTATGCAGATTATGCAAAGGGCAGGCGCTAAGACAAGCTAGGAGGGGCAAAAACTTTCACCCCTATGGTTGAGACTCTTTCGTCCAACATTAATAACGTTGGCAACCTTTACCGCTAGAGTGTTCACTGCATGCAGTGTTCACTCATTCCGAGGTCTTTGTCTAAAGGATTTTTTTAAGTCGCCTTATATTGATCTTACTATTTTACATTGTATATGGGCAGTATAGGTGTTCCTGCATGGCCAGTGGCACAAACTCCACACACAATAGAGCTGTATTTGTCCACTGATTTGCTAGATGGAAAACTGCCATGTGTGGCTAATGTACAACAACCTTTACGCCATGCCTAGCCATGCCAAGCTGGACTAATTTCTATGAGAGAAAAGATCCAGCAACCAGGTGGTACCCATAGGCCCGTTGGGTCCTGCCCGAAGGTCAGCACGGTCCTGGTGGCTCAATGGCACACGGGAGAGGGTTAACCTTTTCTCTTCCACCCCCCCCCCCACTTCTAAGTGGGGGGGGCGGTTAAACCCCCCTTCTCAGAATTTGGGGGGGGGGTGAGGTTAACCCCCCGTGCCCATGTATGCTTTTAACCAATCTCAACTGACCATAAGTGATCGCCGAAGCAATGAAGTATATCCACACCTTTTCCTTTCATTCCGCAATCGATCATTTCCTGGGCGGACATCAAGGTTTGACCTATGGCCATCGGACCTTTTATCACCTATAAAAACAAAAATATAAATTAGTCAGACCAGTGGCGTGCCCAGGGGGAGGCGGGGGGCGGTCGCCCCCCCCTCCTTGAAATCCGCAAAGCCGGATTTTTTTACAAGGGAGGAAGCTTACGTTACGTTTTAAAAACTTACGTAAACTTACGTTACGTCCTGTTACATTTTTTTGAATTTTGGGAGAGAAAAATTTTTTTCTTTAATATTAATACAGAAACTTTTCTGATGCCTTCTGAGTAAGAGTGAGGAAATCTCTTTTCCTCTACTCTTACTAACACAAAATCAATCCTACTGAGAGCAAGAAAATCTCTTTTCCTCTACTCTTACTAACACAAAATCAATCCTACGCAACACAATACACATCACCGATTTGTCCACTATGCAAAACACAAACACACACAAAACAACATTTTTTCACATGCACACACATTAACACGGCTTTGGGACCAGTGGACCTCTGAGCGAACCCCGCTGCAATTGCTCAAGAGGGGGTCAGGAAGGCGAGGAGCTTGCAGACAGAAGGTTAAAACGGAACAATTTCCTAGCGGCCAAAGGAACAGCAAAGAATGGACTTTACCAAAGCAAGAATCTCTGCCACAACAGCAAACAGAAGAAGAAGAAGGAAGCATTGGTTGTTGGTAAACTACAACAACAACAACAGAACAGTACAAGTTAAACACCAAGTTTCTAAGTAAACGTATATTAATGTATTATCTTGTAGATTTTGGTTATTTAAAACTTATTTAAAGAAAAAAATTTCCCAAAATGTAATTTTCGGAAATTATTTTTATTCTAAGATCGATTTTTGGACAGCTTGGCTTTTCAATTTTGTAAAGTTTCGTTCAATATACCGTACCTCTAGTCCATTTGCTAAAGAAAGAACTGAAATTGAGCATATTGCGTCTTTAGTGAGATTTCCAAGGCATTTTGTTGTAACTTTACAGCTGGCATTCCCAAGTGGCAATACACCTGGGAGCATTAAATCTAAACGTAATGTGTTTTTTAATTATAACATTTTACTAACCATCGTTGTTTTTTTAACAGAAACAAGGTAAAAAAATATTCCTTTTTGGCACTGTTGAGATTTTTATTGCAAAATGGGATTGTTACTTGTTAAATTGGGTTGTTGATTTGTTTTTCCTCCTTTTTTGTGAAGTGGGGGTAGATTTAAAAGTTTCACAAAGTTTGGAAGCTAAACTAACTCCACTTCACACCTCTTCATGCCTATATGTGTTTTTGGGGGGACAGGGGTCCGGTACAACCCCCCTAGAGCCGAAATTTTGGACTCCTCCTAGAAAAAAATTCAGCCCCCGCCTTTCCCTCCCCCCAAAACTTGAGAGCGTTTTGGCCTGACCCCCCTCCCTAGGGAGGCTGACCCCCCTTCCCCCTCCCGACTAATTTAAAAATATAATTTTTTATTTACTGTCAAAAACACGGTTTTTTAGTTAAAAAGTGTTTAAATACAGTTTAAGGTCTAAATAAGCTGTTTTAGTATATAAAATTCAATATTAGACCTAAAAACACTTAAATTATTGATTAAAAAACTTTGTAAAAAATAGGACCCCCCTGACCCTCCCCACTAAATTTGAAATCTCGCACCCGGGGTCGACCCCCCCCTACAAAGCTAGGGGGGTCCGGACTTCCCCTAAAAAATTTTGGCCTTCCACTCGGGGACGGACTCGCCCTACTAGCGGATCTGACCAAAAATATCTATGCATCTCATCCGACAAGTCTGCTCAATTTTAGTGTTTTTACGTTAGTAACCTCAAAGCCAAAACACTAAGATGTTTTTTATATAAATTTTATATAAAGCACTTATTTAAGTTAGAAAATAAGGTTAGTAAATTAAAAAAAAAATACAAAAACTAAAATTAAAAAAACATAAAAATGATAATTAGCTTATATATAAATAAATTTTTAATATAAGTTTGTTAAATTAAATAATAAATTATTTATTGACACACCTGCTCCTTTCTGAAGTCTTTCTAGCACATTTTCATGCACGTACAGATTTGGCACTAAATTTGGTATTTTCCACAATAGATACACTGAAAAATACAATCTTAAATGAGTACAAAACAATAAAAGACCTCTGTATCCAGGGCTGTGCACTGCCCCCCGGGGTTTTATTGGGGGGGCAATCCCAAAACGGGGGAAGGCACAGGGGCCAACTTTTTTGAAAGGGGGGGGGGCAAGCAGGGGAGAAAGAAAAAAAAGAGAAAAAATAAGGAAAAGCAAAAAAAAGAGAAAAAAGCGAAATTAAGGTAAAAAGGTCTAAGGTTTTATTGGGGGGGCAATCCCCAAAACGGGGGAAGGCAAAGGCACAGAGGCCAACTTTTTTGAAACGGGGGGCGCAAGCAGGGGAGAAAGAAAAAAAAGAGAAAAAATGAGGAAAAAAGGGCAAAAAAGCGAAATTAAGGTAAAAAGGTCTAAAATGGCTTAAAATGCATTGAAATATGCTAAAAACTGCATACTCCAATAAAGCGGTGGGATATTTCCAAACCGTGCACAGGTATGTGTATGAAACACAAGATAGTATTCGCCTGTACACATGATTTTGACCAAAACTTCCCTACCAAGTCCGTAGCCAGGGGGGGGATTGGGGGGATTAATCCCCCCTCAAATTCTGGGAAGGCAAAAAATTTCGTAAGGGTCCCCCCTATGGTTTTTTAAAAAATTTAGAAAAAACATTTTTTTTTCCAAATCACTCTGTAATGTATTAAAGCTATCTAAAATGCATTATTTAAAGTGATTCAGGTTCATAAAAGCTCTTATTTATAAAAAAAGGAATTATTTTGTAAAATAAGTAGTATTTTGTAGAAATCGTAAAGGAATTCGCAAGAAGCACAAAAAGAAGAGCAAATTTTGGATATTAATAACTGAAGCATTTACTATAAAAACTTAAATTAAATAAAGATTTTTTATTTTTAGAAAACGTTTGTTCTTTTTTATTAAAATAGTAATAAAATACCTAAAACTATTTTATTTTGTTGTATTTATTTAAAAAAACAACTGAAAATAAATAAAGATTCAGTACTTAAATTTAGGTTTCCTGATGCCTTTTAAAAGCTTAAAATTAAAAAAATTTCCACCCCGGAGGGCATTCTGCCCCCCGGAACCCCCTGACAAGGGGCTCTGCCCCTTGACCCCGCTGGGGGGCTCCCGCCCCCAGACCCCCCTTGTGGGCCCCTATAAACCACCTTCCAAAAAATCCCCCCCTCAATTCAAATCCTGGCTACGGCCCTGCCTACAAAAATCGCGTTCGCAAATTTTTGTGCGACTTTTAAGCTAAAATTTGCTGTTTTCTGCCAGGTTTCTTGTGTTGCGATTTTTAACACTGTTGTATAGGTTTTTTTACAGTGGAGGCTGGGATTTTTTTGCACTCAATACTGCTTTATTTGCAATGGAATTATTTTAGCACTGCGAGTCTGGCTACACAACAAAAAATACAGACGCTTTTCAGTCACTTTCAATGTAGTAAAACTTTTTAAATTTTTTTGTTTTAAAATGTTGAAAGTAACGTTATTTTTTTTTAATGATCAGATAACAGAATTAATATTATACTAAGCATAGTCTATGCGTAGTTTAATTTTTCTGTTTTCGTCATTTCATTATTTCTTTTCTTTTTTTTTCTCTTTTTCTATTTTTTTCATCAATAACATCAATTCTGCGACTTAATTGTCGCCAATATGAAATACAATTCTAACAAGATATCAATGAACATAGCTATCTGATATGACTTTAAAGGCTCAAAAAGAGCTCTTATTTAAGTCAGTTTTAAAACTTTTCTTGAATGTATCCAAAGAATCAACAGTTACTTGAGATGGGAGTAGGTTGTTCCAAGGTGTAACCACCCTATTAGCAAAACAAAATTTCCTTGCATTAATTCGGCTTTTTTTGATGGTCAATTTAAAGGGATGATGACCACGGATGGGCTGCAGGTTAAACTTTAAAAAAAAATTATTGGCTTGCAAATTGTTTAAGCAATGTATAATTTTAAAGCACTCATATAAATCAATTTTGTCTCTTTGGTCCTTTAATCTTTAAAAACCTAGGTAGGGTAGTGCATTTAATTTTGGCACTTTTCCAAATTGGGCATTTTTGATTTTGGACTATATCTTTGGTAATCCTGGACGGAATACAACGTTTGATAGCTCAAATGAGAGCTAATTATATGTAAATGACTGTCGTGAGCTTTTTGTTTGTTATGTTATGATATTTTCAAGTGAAATTGTGTGATTTAAAAAAAAAAATAAAATTGTTACTCGTTTTTAGAACATGGGCATTTCATGATTACGCAATAAATTGGTTTAAAAATTAAACTGTCCAGGTAAAATTATTCTATTTTCCAAATTTTTAGTCCCCGCGTGGTTCTACGTTGCGTCTGTAGTGAGCAATCGTTATAAAATAAAATAGTGTAATTTTGGCACACATATTTCTGTAGGTAAAAACGGTTGAATTAAGTGGTCAAGTGTTAAATTGTAGTTGTAAATTGTTAAAAGACAACGTTGAAATGTGTAGAAGTCATAGCACTGTACTTAAACTCGATTAAGGGGGTCCTTTTAAAAAGTGCCAAAATTAAAGTCACTTTTTTCCCAAATTTTGCTCATTTTGATACCATTTGGCATTTTAGCTGTAACTTTTTGCCAGTTACACGTTGAACAACAAGTAGAAGCTTAAATTAAAGAAAACTGTCTGGAGATAATCATAGGCTTTTAAATTTTTGAAAATGATGATGTTTTGACTGAGAAACAATCGATTGTTTGTAAAGTGCCAAAATTAAATGCATACATTTAATTTTGGTAATTTTCCATTTAAAAAAAAAAACTGATTTAAATAAGTAAAAAAACAGCTTTCGTACAGTGAAACTTTTGTGACACAACGCAGTATCGTAAAAGCTTCAAGATGAGCTATCAAACATGAAAATCGGGCCATACAGTGAAAAGTTACATTGGAAAAAAGTGCCAACATTAAATGCACTACCCTAACTCAGTCTTTGTTCATAACCAACAGATAACAACTTGTATTTATAAAACAACCGTCTAGTGAAATTTTGTTGCACTTTTTTCCAAAATGTTTATATGTTTTGGTAAATAGGGGTTCCAAACTGCACTAGCATACTCCAGAATTGGTCTAACATAGGACTTATATGCTCTGAGAAGATTATTTCTTATTTTCTGAGAAACTTATCTTCCCTATGCAGATTATGCAGACCAGGGACGTAGCCAGAGTTTCATTTGGGGAGGGGGCGATTCAGACAATGGGCGGGGGGCGCCGGCCGCCCCGCCCTCTCTGCGGGGGGGGGGGGGGCGCCGTCGAGCCCCCCCAATATGCAGACGACAAGCAGGGATATACGAGCTATACCGACCGCTGCTCTTCAAATGGGAACGCCGCCCCGCCACAGCCGCGCGCACGCCAGAGCCATCGCCTCCATCACCCTCGCACCCCACCCAACCACCGCCTCACACCACCACCGCCCGCATCTCGGCACCACCTATCGGACCTCCCCATATGCTAAATCCGCGCCACTGCAAGGCGCTGCATAATGCGAGGAGATATTATTACTTATGATGCTTTCTTTACTGGTAGTACCATCTAATAACAGCACTACCGCATAAAGGCATGTGTACAGCCTCGCGATATATTATGAGGGCGGATCGGAGTATTGTAGGAACCTCGGGAGGGTCTAGGGGGCGGCACGCGGGGGGCCGGGGGGGGGGCGCCCCCCCGGGGGCGTGCGGGGGACCCCCTCCCCCGGGGCTCGGCATATCCCGGGGGAATAATCCTATTATCTACTACTAGAACCAGTAACGATCTCACAAATCTTCTTAAAAAACATACTAAATAAAAACAAAAAACTATATATAAAAAGAAATATTCTTCAAACATATATAAAAGAAATCTACTAAAATAACAGAAATTCATATATACATACAACACTCTTATACAAATGCATTTCTATATATTACCCGCCGTATCAATAAATAACCAACTAAAAATCCTCCAGCACAAATCACCCCAAAATCCTCTTCATACCCCGAGCTCTGAATCTCCCCTCTATTTCCCCAACTACAAAACTATACATATAAACCACTACACTATATAAACTCTGCCACTTTAATAAATCTAGCTCTATATACCAAAACGCTTATAATTACAAATCATCAAAAAATCCACAAACCAAATACACTAACTAAAAACCAATCATACACATAAAACCACCGGACACAAAATCCCCCATCCCCGCTCGCCTTTCTACACCCCCCCCCCCACACACGACCAAAAAACGACAAACCCACAACAACCCCACGAAAACCTAAAATTACCCCAAACCCCACTAATACACCCCCCCACCCCCCCTCCACCTCTCCCCCCCCCCCCCCCCCCCTCCGACCGTTTCGGGGGGGCGGCCGCCCCCCCCCCCCCCGGCTACGTCCCTGATGCAGACCTGTGCACGGTCTGAAAATGCCCCCCCGTTTTGTTGGAAGATTTGCCCCCCCCCCCCGTTTTATTACCCCCCCCCCCCCCCCCCCCGCCAAAAATTGAAAAAGTACTGTAAAATTATGACGCCATTTTTGACCTATGATGACGCCATCATCGCAATTTTTTGCAGTTTTTAGCCTATTTCGATGTATTTTAAGCCATTTTAGACCTATTTTTACCTTATTTCCGCTTTTTTGTCCCTTTTTTTCCCTTTTCCCTTCTTTTTTCTCCTTTTTTTCTCTTTTTTCTTCTTTCTCCCCTGCTTGCCCCCGTTTCAAAAAAGTTACCCCCCCTGTGCCCCCCCATTTTGGAATTGCCCCCCCCATTTTAACCCCGGGGGGCAGTGCACAGGTCTGGATTATGCATGCAAAGGGCAGGCGCTAAGACAAGCCAGGAGGGGTGAAAAAGTTTCACCCCTATGGTTGAGACTCTTTGTCCAATATTAATAACGTTGGCAGCCTTTACTGCTAGAGTGTTCACTGCATCGCATGCATGTCTGTCATGTCATGTCTTTGTTCATAACCAACAGGTAAACAACTTGCAGAACAATTTTATTTAGGACAAAAAAACTTTTAACATTTCATTGTCAAAAAAATGACTTTTACTTATTTGAATGAACAAAAAACTTTGGTTCTACTTTGTTTAAATTTTTTTGTTGTGCAGCCAGTTCACAGTGCAAAAATAATCGCAGTGCAAATAAAGCGGTATTAAGTGCAAAATAAAGTCACAACTCGCAATTTTGCTACAAGTTGAAAAGTTTTACTGAGTTGAAAATACTTTTTTTTATATTCTTTAATTTTAGAACACATGATTACATCAAAATATAATAAAACAGACCTGTGCACTGCCCGCCCCCGGGGTTAAAACGGGGGGGGGGGGGGGCAATTCCAAAATGGGGGCAACTTTTTTGAAACGGGGAGGGGCAATAAAACGGCAGGGGGCAAACAGTGGAAAAGTAAAAAAAGAGAAAAAAAGGAGAAAAAAAGAGAAAAAAAGAAGGGAAAAAAGGGACAAAAAAAGCAAAAATAAGGTAAAAATAGGTCTAAAATGGCTTAAAATACATTGAAATAGGTTAGAAACTGCAAAACATTCGCGATGATGGCGTCATCATAGGTCAAAAATGGCGTCATAATTTAAGGGTACTTTTCTATTTTTTGGCGGGGGGGGGCAATAAAACGGGGGGGGGGGCAAATCCTTCAATAAAACGGGGGGGGCATTTTCAGACCGTGCACAGGTCTGATAAAACACAAACTTATAAAGTTCTTAACTCATAAACAATCTGTCTTAGCAATGGAATGTTGGCCTTAGTTTTTGAAGCAAGCCACCAGACCTGTGCACAGTCCTCAAACGCACCTTCCTCCGGCTTTATTACTGGCTTGCCCCTCCCCCTTTCCCCCGCTTGAAATTAGAAGGAAATGTACTAAAAAACATATGCGCCCCATTTTTGACCTATTTTCGGTAGACTTTTGCAGATTTTAATCTATTTTAACGCAATTTAATTCATTTTAGACCTTTTTTTACTTAGAATTTGTTTTTTTCTTTTTTCTCTCCAGCTTGCCCCCTCCAGCTTACACCCTTTTTATACCTAAATATCGTTTTTTATTCAATAAAATCTTAGTGGTATTATCTTATAAAAAAACTATTATTAAGCATACATGGGCAAGTTGGTCCGGAGTGGGGGGGGGGTTAAACCCCAAATTAGGGGGGGGTTAAAATCCGAGAAACGCAAAATACCCATATCGTTTTTTTTCTGGAGTGCATTTTACCCATATCGTTTTTCGATTTTGAAGGAAAAATACGTAAAAAACGCTAATTTTAGGTCAAAAAGTCCTTTTTGTTGCATTTTTGAGCTTTTTATTGCTTAAAACATTCATTTTGACCTCAAAACTTAAGTTTGGAGGCAGTTAGAAGTCATTTAAAAGACATTTTTTTTCTTCATTTTTCCAAAATTGGGGGGGGTAACTTTTTCTCCCCCCCCCACTTCTAAGTGGGAGGGGGGTTGTTAAACCCCCCTTCTCAGAATTGGGGGGGGTTTAACCCCTTCTTTTAACCTTCTTTTAACACAATTTTTTGCAAAAACTATGCAGCCATCACATCCATCTAACAAAGTCACAGCCAATGACCAGACCTGTGCATGGTCTGGAAATGCCCCCCGCTTTATTGGGCGATTTGCCCCCCCCGTTTTATTGCCACCCCCGCCAAAAAAATGAAAAAGTATTTTAAAATTATGACGCTATTTTTCTATGATGACGCCATCATTGTGAATTTTTTGCAGTTTTTAGCCTATTTCATTGTATTTTAAACCATTTTAGAACTATTTTTATTTTTTCCCTTTTTTGTCCCTCTTTTCCCTTTTCCCTTCTTTTTTTCTCTTTTTTTCTTCTTTTTTTATCTTTTTTTTTCTTTCTTCCCTTACGACTTCTCACGTTCTATTGCCACCACCCCCCGCCAAAAAAATGAAAAGTATTCTAAAAATATGACGCCATTTTTGACCTATGATGACGCCATCATTGTGAATTTTTTGCAGTTTTTAGCCTATTTCAATGTATTTTAAAGCATTTTAGAACTATTTTTACTTTTTTTTCGCTTTTTTGTACCTTTTTTCCCTTTTCCCTTCTTTTTTTATATTTTTTTCTTCTTTTTTTTCTCTTTTTTTTTCTTTCTTCCCTAACGGCTTCCCCCGTTTTATTGCCCCCCCCCCTGTTTCAAGAAAACTGCACCCCCCCCCGTTTTAGAATAGCTCCCCCCAAGAAAACCCCGGGGGTAGAGCACAGGTCTTTAATGATCATAGACCAAGAGAGATGAAACATACCCTTGAATCAAAACTTGGACCAACAGCCAAAAGTTTCTACAACCATATGCTTACAGAAAAAACCATCCAATCAAACATCCACTCATATTTTGTCAAAGAAAACATTTTGCAACTCCAACCTAACGCACTACTAAAAAGAAAACTGACACCAATCAACATAAGCGAGCAAGAACTCCCCAGGAAGTCAAGAACCCTCCTGGCACAACTTAGACTCTGGAAATTGCCACTGTGACGACCCAAAGTAGAAGCGAAAATAACCAGGCGCTGAAAAATTTAGCCAAATTTATTGAAAAATTTGGCCAATACATGAATTTGAGTTTTCGCGGAAGGGACACAATGTGTCACACCTTCCCACCAAGAGAAAAGCTGCTCTCAGCCTCTTCGATTCAATCGGCACACCTCCACCAGCCCCAACAAGCCCATCTATCTTCCGTAAAACGGGGGGTACACTGGTATACATACCTGGAGGTGTGTATTGGCCACCAAATATGTGACGGCCCAAAGTAGAAGCGAAAATAACCAGGCGCTGAGAAATTTAGACAGCCAAATTTATTAAAAAATTTGGCCAATATAGGAATTGAACCCGTAACCTCCAAAGTTGACTCTGGTGTGCTATCCATTACATCATAGGCCGGACAAGGAAAGGGGAAAAATAATCGCCTTTTATTAACGCTTGCACTTTGAGTTTTCATGGAAGGGACACAATGTGTCACTGTCACACCACCGCCTCAACTTGTTTAAATTCAGAATCAACAACTCTATTAAAAACAAATGCCCCCACTGCAGGGGCAAACGTGATGACGTCAAACACCTTTTTATATGCCCTCTATATCCAACCACACTCAAAATAGAAGATCTATGGGAAAGAATAGTGGATGCGGTCAGGTTCTTAGAGGGCATAACCTGATGCCTTGGCTATGAACAACAACAACAAACGTGAACTCTAAAATACCTCTATATCTGAGACTAAAGATGAATTCTATCAGGGTTAAATTGACTAGGTGGTAAAATAACCACTCATTCTTTGAGAAAATAAGGTTAACCCCTCCCCTGTGCCATTGAGCCACCAGGACTGCTGAACTTTGGGCAGCACCTAACAGGCTTACGGGTTCCACTACCACCTAAACCTGGTTGCTGGATCTTTTCTTTTATAGAAATGTGTCCAGCGTGGCATGGTTAGTGTTTGTTTTTGTACATCGGCCACACATGGCAGTTTTCCATCTAGCAAACCAGTGGACAAATACAGCTCTATTGTGTGTGGAGTTTGTAGCACTGGCCTTGCAGGAACACCTATACTACTGACAATGTACGATGTTAAATAGTACGATCAATATTAGGCGCGACTTAAAAAATCCTTTAGACAAAACCTTGGAATGGGTGAACACTGCATGTAGTAAACACTCTAGCGGTAAAGGTTGCCAACATTGTTATTAATGTTGGACGAAGAGTCTTATTAACCATAGGGCCAGACCTGTGCACTGCCCCCCCGGGGTTAAAATGGGGGGGGGGCAATTCCAAAATGGGGGGCACGGGCGGCAATTTTTTTGAAACGGGGGAGGGCACAGGGGGGAAAGAAAAAAAGAGAAAAAAAGAGAAAAAAAAGAAAAAAGAAGGGAAAAGGGAAAAAAGGGACAAAAAAACAAAAAAAAGGTAAAAATAGGTCTAAAATGGCTTAAAATACATTGAAATAGGCTAAAAACTGCAAAAAATTGCGATGATGGCGTCATCATAGGTCAAAAATGGCGTCATATTTTTAGGGTACTTTTTCATTTTCTGGCGGGGGGTGGTGGCAATAAAACGGGGGGGGGGCAAATCCTCCAATAAAACGGGGGGGGGGGCATTTTCAGACCGTGCACAGGTCTGATAGGGCTGAAACATTTTCGCCCCTCCTGGCTTGTCTTAGCGCCTGCCCTTTGCATAATCTGCATAGGGAAGATAAGTTTCAGGTTTTTTAACAACAACAACAACGGGAGGGCAAGCAGCGGGAAAAAAGAGAAAAAAAAGAGAAAAAAAGAGAGAAAAGAAGGGAAAAGAGAAAAAAGGGACAAAAAGCGAAAATAAGGTAAAAATAGGTCTGAAATGGCTTAAAATACATTGAAATAGGCGAAAAACTGCAAAAAAATTGTGATGATGGCGTCATCATAGATCAAAAATGGCGTCATAATTTTAAGGTACTTTTTCATTTTTGGCGGGGGGGGGGGGCATTAAAACGAGGGAAACCCTCCAATAAAACGGGGGGGAGCATTTCCAGACCGTGCAGAGGTCTGTGTATCATATGACGTGAAATATGTGAAATGTTATTAAATGTTATTATTATTATCAAATTTTATTATTAACGTTTGCCATTTTTTTGAAAATTAATTTCTGTTGAGTGAATACAAATGATATACAATGTAAACAATGAATGCGGGTAACCTTTTTCCTAGAAGCTGCAGACCTCCATAGGTGTTTTTGGGGGGACAGAGGCATAAGTGAGAACGGTCGAGCATTGGGGAAGCTAGGGGGGAGTGGTTACCCTGGGTAAATCGAATTTTGAATTTTAGGAGGGGAGTCCTAGGGGGGTCCGGACCCCCCCTAGCTTTTAGGGGGGTCGACCCAGGGTGCGAAATTTTGAAATCTAGAGGGGGGTCAGGTGGGGTCCGGTGTCCAAGGCAAAACAGTTTTAAACCATAATAACTTTAATAATTGTTTTTTTTATAGGATAATACTACATTTTATTGAATAAAAAGCCATATTCATGTATAAAAAGGGTGTAAAAGCATGAATATGTAATGCAAATTCACGTTTTTGGAAGATTATTTAGTATAAAAAAGGTACCTACAATTTTCACGAGGGGGGAGGGGGGTCAGATTTCGAAATCTAGACGGGGGTCAGGGGTAAAAAATTCGGAAATTTGGGGGGGAGGAGGTGGGTCCCCTCTAGATTTTTGTCTAGGGGGTCCCAAAATTTCGAGGCTAGGGGGGGTGGACCCCACCCTGCCCCCCACTTTCTCACCTATGGACAGAGGGGCCACCCCCGCCCCCTCCCCTAGAGCAACATGGGCATGGGGGGTTGGGGGGGTTAACCCCCCCCCAAATTCTGAGAAGGGGCGTTTAACCCCCCCCCCACTCAGAAGTGGGGGAGGGGAATTTAACCCCCTCCCAATTTTGGAAAAATGAAGAAAAAAATGTCTTTAAAATGACTTCTAACTGCCCCCAAACTTAAGTTTTGAGCTCAAAATGAGTGTTTTAAGCAATAAAAAGCTCAAAAATGCATTAAAAAGGGCTTTTTGACCTAAAATTAGCGTTTTTTACCTATTTTTCCTTCAAAATCGAAAAACGATATGGGTAAAATGCACTCCAGAAAAAAAACGATATGGGTATTTTGCGTTTCTCTGATTTTAACCCCCCCCTAATTTGGGGTTTAACCCCCCCCCACTCCGGACCAACTTGCCCATGTATGCCCTAGAGCCAAAATTTCGGACCCCCCTTCCCTCAAAGCTTTAGAGCGTTCCGGTCTGACCCCCTTCCCAACCCCCTCCCGACCAATTCGGAAATATATTTTTTTATTTACTGTCAAAAACACGGTTTTTTAGTTAAAAACAGTGACATTTTTAATAGGTTGTTTTATTATTTAGTAATTCAATATTAATTAGACAGACCTGTGCATGGTCTGGAAATGCCCCCCCCCGCTTTATTGGAGAATTTTCAACCCCCTGTTTTATTGCCCCCTCCCGCCAAAAAATGAAAAAAAGAACCTCAAAATTATGACGCCATTTTTTACCTATGATGACGCCATCATTGCGAATTTTGCAGTTTGTAGCCTATTTCAATTTATTTTAAGTCATTCTAGACCTATTTTTTACCTTATTTTCGGTTTTTTGTCCCTTTTTTTTCCTTTTTTTCTTTTTTTTTCCTCTTTTTCTCCTTTTTTTTCTTTTTTTTCTTTCTTTCCTGCTTGCTCCCCTTGTTTTATTGCCCTCCACTTTAAAAAAGTGTTCCCCTTGTTTTGGAATTACCCCCGCTAATAAAACCCCGGGAGGGGGGGGGGCAGTGCAAGGTCTGATTAGACCTAAAAAAACTTAAATTATTTATTTAAAAAAACTTTGTTAAAAAATAGGACCCCCCCCCCTTAATTTGAAATCTCGCACCCGGGGTCAATCCCCCTAAGAAGTCAGAGGGGTCCGGACCCCCCTGAACCATACATGGGCACGAGGGGGGGGGGTTGGGGTTGGGGGTTAACTCCCGTCCTAAATTCTAAGGGGGGTTTAACAACCCAACCCAACTCAGAAGTGGGGGGGGAAGTTTAATCCCCCAATTCTTGAAAAATGAAGAGAAAAAATGTGTTTAAAATGACTTCTAACTGCCTTTAAACTTAAGCTTTGAGGTTAAAATGAATGTTTTAAGCAATAAAAAGCTCACAATGCAATAAAAAGGGCTTTTTGACCTAAAATTAGCGTTTTTTACCTATTTTTCCTTCAAAATCGAAAAACGAAAGGGGTAAAATGCACTCCAGAAAAAAAAACGATATGGGTATTTTGCGTTTTTCGGATTTTAACCCCCCTCCCCCTAATTTGGGGTTTCACTTTCACCCCACCCCACTCCGAACCAACTTTTTTCTTTCTTAATGATCAGATAACAGAATTAATATCATACTAAGCATAGTTTATGCATAGTTTAATTCTTCTGTTTTCATCATTTCATTGTGTTTTTTTTTCTTTTTCTATTTTTTTTCTTTTTTTTTTTTTCATCAACAACATCAAATCTGCGACTTAATTGCCGCCAATATGAATCACAATTGTATCTAATTATCAATGAACATAGCTATCTGATATGACTTTATAGGCTCAAAAAGAGCGCTTATTTAAGTCAGTTTTAAAACTTTTCTTGAATGCATCCAAAGAATCGACAGTTACTTGAGATGGGAGTAGATTGTTCCAAGGGGTAACAACCCTATTTGCAAAAGAAAATTTCCTTGCATTAATTCGGCAGTCTTCCATTGCCAATTTAAATGGATGACCACAGGTGGGCTGCAGGTTAAACTTAAAAAAATCATTGGCTTGCAAATTGTTTAAGCAATGTATAATTTTAAAGCACTCATATAAATCAATTTTGTCTCTTCGATCCTTTAATCTTTCTAAACCTAGGTAATTCAGTCTATGTTCATAACCAACAGGTAACAACTTGCATTTATAAAACAAACGTCTAGTGAAATTTTGTTGCACTTTTTCCAAAATGTTTATATCCTTTTGTAAATAAGGGTTCCAAACTGCACTAGCATACTCCAAAATTGGTCTAACATAGGACTTATATGCTCTGAGAAAATTATTTCTAGAGTTTGAATTGAATGTTCTAAAAATTAGTGATGTCACTCTCATAGCTTTTTTTGCTGTGATTTCACAGTGTTTAGAAAATTTCAGATCATGGGATATATAAACACCTAAGTCACGCACCAATTCTGTAGTTGCAAGTACGTTATTACCAAGCTTATATTTACAAATTAACTCTTTGCTATGATTTCGAATATGAAGAACTTCACATTTGTGATTAGATAACTGCAGTTGCCAGTCTTGTGACCAGCTGTGTATTCTATCTAAATCTTGCTGAAGTCTCAAGGTTTGAATGTGGTAATCTTTAGATGAAGATTTTACAAACAACTTTATATCATCTGCAAAGAGTCTAATTTGTGAGAACTTAACACAATCAACAATATCATTAATATATACCAAAAACAAAAATGGACCTAAAACAGAACCCTGAGGAACTGAACTTCTTACAGGAAATGATTTGGATACTGAGTTATTAATTACAACTTTAATTTCCCGCCCAACAAAAAAAATCTTTTGTCCATTTTAAAAATTTACCAGAAACACCATATTTTTCTAGCTTATATAACAATTTTTGATGTGACACGGTGTCAAAGGCCTTGGCAAAATCCAAGTAAAACTCACATTCAGATTAGAAATTTATCTTTTAGTGCTAGCGTCCACTCATTAAAAGTAAGCTGGAAACAGTAGCAATACGTAACTGAACGAAGTACACCACATAAGACACCATTTGCTAGCT
>JASAMX010017361.1:0-14634 GCA_030248175.1 Microlaimidae sp. YZB2_3
TATATGTCCTATTACTTCGTTCAGTTACATCTGTGATAACCGTTTGATCGAGATAAACACTTTGAAACTTGTTTTATTTAATTTTAAAACGTTGGAAAGTTACTTTATTTTATTAAAACTAAAAACTTTTAACATCTTAAGGTAAAAAAAACGACTTTTACTCATTTAAACACAAAATTTTTGCTCCGCTTTGTTTTTATTTTTTTTGTTGTGCAGCCCGACTCGCAGTGCGAAAATAATCGCAGCGCAAATAAAGCAGCATAGAGTGCGAAAGAAGTCGCAGTCCTCACTGCGAGAAAACTAACACTGTGTAAAAAATCGCAGCGCGGGAAAACTTGCAGAAAATGGCGGATTTTTGCGAGAAAAGTCGCACACAATTTGAAAGTGCGACTTTTCTTGCAAAATTTTGGTCAAAAATTTATTTACAGTCGGACATTCTCTTGTGTTATATATTCTTGGTAATACTAAAAAAATAATATCAATTTAATTAGAGGCTTAATAAAAAAATTTTCTTAATAACATAAATCGTACATGCTAAAAAAGGCAATTTTTGGGTCAAATTGGCTCATAACTTCAAATTCAAAAAATAGCCACAAAAACGAGGTCCACGTGTTCGATTTATGCTATAAAAATGTTTTACAATTTGTAATTACTTTTGAATCGGTCAAATCGAATTATGGTACACATATGTAACGTGTACCGGGGGGTACGGACCCCTCCTCCTAGCTTTCAAAGGACCATTTTACCCAGGGTCTATTTGCCGGACCCCCCTGGGACCCCCTTCTAGAATTCAGAATTCGATTTACCTTGGGTAACCACCCCACCCCCCAGCTGTGGGGTTGGTGCCCGGAAATTTCGTCTTCTACATCTCTTCTTCTACATCGCGTCTTCCGAAAACTCGTCTTTTAAACATCTCGTCTTCGGAAAACTCGTCTTTTGGATACGTATATAAAGTTAGCGCACGAAATTCGTGCGCGCACGAATTTCCGCGCACGAATTTTGAGCCTGTATATTTTCAGTCGCGCGCACGAAAAAAAGGCTAACGGTAATTCCCATGGACCATGGACCAATTCGGACCCAACATGGACCCGCCCATGAGGGGTGAAAGACTCACTTTAACATTACAAAACAATGTAAAGTTGTTAGTGCACCTCAGGCTTAGGCTTAGGCTTAGGCTTAGTGTTATCCTAAACCTAAGCCTAAGCCATTTAAAAGTTAAAACTAACAACTTTATATTGTTTTGTATTGTTAAAGTGAGTCTTTCACCCCTCATGGGCGGGTCCATGTTGGGTCCGAATTGGTCCATGGTCCATGGGAATTACCGTTAGCCGAAAAAAACGATTTTTGCGCCTATCGCACATTAAGCACAGTACGTATATAAAGTTAGCGCACGAAATTTGTGCGCGCACGAATTTTCGCGCACGAATTTTAGTTATTGTTATTGGTATATAAATAATTGATCGATTTTTTTGGAAAAAACATTATAAAACATTACTCTACGATAATTAAATAGGTTATTTTTGTTTTTTATTATGAAAATATTTCCTTTTTTACACATTAAAAAGCTCAGCAATCCAATAAATTATAGAAAACAAAATTTGATTTTATTTTGCAATCTAATAAAAAAATCTACTTTGTTTTACAAAATACTTTGTTATCATATGAATAAATTTAGTTAAAACCACTAATCTTATTGAAAATTTGTTTTTTTTGTATAAATAATAAATATTCTTATTGAATGTTTAAGAAATATTTAAGAAACTTTAATGTTTGAGAAAAAATTGTTTATAAATCCTGGAGAATACAACGTATGTATATTGGTTTTTGTAGTAATAATCAAATAAATAATTAAAAAAAAACAACAAAAAATCAATCGTAAATAAGTGCATTTTAAAAATAGCGCACGAAATTTGTGCGCTCATGAATTTCCGCATACAAATTTCAGTTATTGTTATTGGTAAATAAATAATTGATCGACTTTTTGGAAAAATATTATAAAACATTACTCTTAATTAAATAGTTTATTTTTGTTCTTAATTATAAAAACATTTACTTTTTTACACATAAAAAGCTCAGCAATCCAATAAACTATTGAGAACAAAATTTGATTTTATTTTGCAAACTAATAAAAAAGAAAATCTACTTTGTTTTACAAAATACTTTGTTATCATATGGATAAATTTAATTAAAAACACTGTCCTTATTGAAAATTTGTGGTTTTTTATAAATAATAAATTGCTTCGGATCGGACATTGAACCAAACCTGACCCCCCTCAAGGTTTCAAAATTTCCACCCCAGGTCCACTCCGCCTTAGAAATCCAGGAAGGTCCGATCCCCCCTAAGACCCCTTTTCTAGATTATGAAATTTCATTTACTTGGGGTAAAGACCTTCGTAGCTTCGGTGACAGTGTTCATCTATGATTACATATCACCTAGGTACGACATAGGTGATACATGGAGTTTACCATGGTGAAGTTTACACAACTCAATAGTTAGACTAAAATACCACAACCGTGAAAGCCGCGGTGGTACAATTTTTAGCCATGAAACTTTAACCTTTGCACATCGCAATAGTTAGACTAAACTACCACAACCGTGAAAGCCGCGGTGGTACAAGGCACCCGGCACCAAAAAAACCCCGAGCGCCCGACCAGAACAGGGAGAAGAAAGAAAACAAAACGAAAAATCTAAAAAAACAAAACATATTCCTAGAAACAATAAACCATCCTTCCTATAAGTTTCAATCGTAGTTTATGCCTATTTTTTGGAAAGTTGGTTTCGTTCCACCTATCATACATAAACATAGGTCACCGAAGGGGGGGGGGGGGTAGGGGGGGGGCGCCCCCCCCCCCCCCCGTACGGCCTCTGAGACCTATTCCCCCTAAGACCCATTTTTGACCCCTCCCCCCATCTCGACCCCTTGAACCCCTGACCCCCCCCCCCTAAGGCTCATTTTTGACCACCCCCCCACCAGACAATCCCAAAAAATGCTTAAAAATGGTCAAATTTTGTTAAAAAATTGTCAATTTTGGTCAAAAAATGGTAAAAACACCCCAAGCACCCTCGGGTGCTTTTTTTTTCAAAAAAAACACCCCGGGGTGTGTGTGACCCCCCCCCCCCCCTGGAGGTCAAAAACCTCCACACCCCGGTGTGTGGACTCCCCAAGCCGTCGAAGGTCGGTGACCTATGTACATAAATAGTTTTACACAAATAATTTAATTAATATTTTTTTCCATTATGGGTTAAAAATGGTGCCATAATTTTTGGGTATTTTTTTCATTTTTGGGTGGGGGAAGCAATAAAATGTGGGGCAAATCCTTCAATAAAGCGGGGGGTATACAAGTGTTGAATTAGAAATTTAATTTTGAGTTATATAAATAAATAGTACAAAAATATTGTTATTTATGTTTGGTGTCATGTCAAGCGCTTTTTGTCTCACACCAGGTGGGCAGGGAGGATTGGGGGTTATACCCCCCAAAAATCCCGATTATAGCCGACACCCCCCCCCAAGCGTGGGGGTACCCCGGACAACCCCCTAAAATTTGGGGGGTTATACCCCCCAAAAAATCGCGATTATAGCCGATACCCCCCCCCCTAAAGTTTGGGGGTACCCCGGACAACCGCCTAAAATTTGGGGGTCCCAGTACTAAAAACGCTAAAAATGAGGTATTTGAGGTATACCCCAAAAAGAATTTTTGGACACCACACCACCCCCCCCCCCCCAAATGTCGAGGGTCGGGTATACCCCTCCCAAAAATCCAGAAGGCTGCCCACCTACGCACACCCAGCATATTTCCTTTGTGATAACATTTTCTACTAATATAGTAAAATTAATAATACCAAACTGGGTTTGTTTTAATGAATTGATGATGATAATGTATGTTTAAAAAGTGCTTTTTAGAACAGAAGCGGGCCGGATAGGAATATTTCATATTACCGCTTGGCGCTTAATATCTTGATGATTAAAATTTTGAAAACTAATTGAGTAATTAACAAATTTGAAAAACCTACTAAATTTCAACTAATTTCACTAGAAAAAACTAATAAAAAAGTTTTAAAAAAACTAATCAGTGAAAGATAATTAACATGACAATTAAAGGCTTAATTTTTTTTTATTTTGCACATAACCACCATAGGTGAGCACGGTCGGGGAAGCTAGGGGAGTGGTTACCCGGGGTAAATCGAATTTTGAATTCTAGGAGGGGGGTCCCAGGGGGGTCCGGACGGACCCCCTCTAGGTTCACCCGGGGTGCGCAACCTTGAAATCTCGAGGGGGGCAGGTGGGGTCCGGTGTCCAAAGCAAAACAGTTTTAAACCATAATAACTTTAATAATTGTTTTTTTATAGGATAATACTACATTTTATTGAATAAAAAGCCATATTCATGTATAAAAAGGCTGTAAAAGCATGAATATGTGATGAAAATTCACGTTTTTGGAAGAAAATTTAGTATAAAAAAGGTACCTAAAATTTTCCTGAGGGGGGAGGGGGGGGTCAGAATTTAAAATCTAGAGGGGGGTCAGGGGTAAAAAATTCGGAAATTTGGGGGGCGGGGCCCCCCACTAGTTTTTTGTCTAGGGGGGACCCCAAAATTTTGAGGCTAGGGGGGGTGGAGGGTAGACGGTGGACCCCACCCTTCCCCCCCCCTTTCTTACCTATGACAACCACGTTTTTTAGCTTGTAGCAGCAGGCAATATTTTTTTGAAAAATTTAAGAACTAAAGCCCCCTCCCTAGTGCTGAAGCTAGTGTTCAAAAACCGTTTGCTTAGTTGTTTTTTTTAATTTGTTGATATTCAATCTTATTTCAATATTAGCTTGTTCAAACTCTAAAAAATTCTACAAAAAATAAGCTTTCAAAAAAGGTTTTAGTGTTATTTTGGTAATGTTTCTAGTTTTTTTAAGACAAAATAAAGTGAAAAGTGTAAAATTTTTTTGGGGGCTTCGCCTCCTGGACCCCTCGCTGGGGGGGGAACCCCAAACCCCGCGTTAAACTGTGGTTCGCCGAGACCAGGCAGTTGCCCTTGCCCCCTGTCGCCTGAATTATGGGTACGGCTCTACTGCATGCATAGTAGTCAGTCTTACAAGAAAGTGGGTGACCAACATTTTAAAATATAAAAATACTGTTTCTAATTTGGTCAATGAACTTTTTCACCTCGGCAAAACACTAGCGCGATGTTTTCAAATCGTGTAGACTTTTACCCGCGATAACGTGAATTAAAAACGAGCCCAATACCACCATCCAGCCCCAGCCTCCGTCGGGACTCAGTGGAATCCATGCGATCGGCATTCGCTCTGGTTCGCTGCGTTCTGACAACTGTCTATCCATTCGCTTTTTATTCATTTTCAAAAATACTATTGCATCAGTTCGAGAAAATATGCAGGCGGGAATAACTTTAAAATTTTCACCACAAAAAAACGAGTGCAAAATGTCGACGAGTTGTGAGTGAATATTTGACTTTTTACATCTTATGTGCACAAATAACTTACAATTCTGCTAACAATTTTGCCAAATATTTTAGATAAACAAAGCCCCATAATACTGAAGAAAATATTTAGTTTTTAAGGCTTCATTGAAATCCTGAAATTTTGAATTCTTGATATGATAGGCAGAAAGCATGTTTTCGGAAGACTGGAAACTTAAATGAGTTAGAACGAAAAAGATTTTAACTATACATTTTTAGCTTTTTTTACAGTTTACATGTGTATATTTCTTTTTGAATCAAAAAGGTGAGGTTGACGACTGAGGAATTGCCTAAAATTGAAATTTTGTTATTATTTGGTTCAATGAATCACTGTTGATTTGTTTCTATAAAAAACACGATTCAACAATAAAAAACAGTTATAACTATCAAATTATTTGTTAGAAAATGCGGACAAATCTATTTGCTTATCAAAAAGTTTAACATTATCAACATAGGTGAGAGAGAACGGACCCCACGGTTCCCCGAAATTTTGTCTTCTACATCTCACCTTTCAACATCTCGTCTTCTACATCTTGTCTTCGGAAAACTCGTCTTTTAAACATCTCGTCTTTGAAAAAATCGTCTTTTGGATGTGATTTTGTAAACGCACTTTTCAAAAGACAAGTTTCTTGTATTTTTTGACTAAAACAATGCGTTGAAACCTTTTTTACCTAAGCCTAAGCAAAAACCAAAAATCAAGTAAAATTTTTATCATGATAAACTTTTATTAAATGAGTTATTCAAAAAACTGAGAACCTAAGCCTAAGCAAAACCTAAAAATCAAGCAAAACTTTATCATTGCAAATTTGTATTTAATGATGCTTTTTGAACTGAATAGTAAAAACTTTATTTTTTTCCTAAGCAAATCCCAAAAATCAAAGAAAATATTATCATTGGGGTCGAAAGTCGCATTTTTGAAAGTACCTTTACAAAATCCCATCCAAAAGACGTATATAAAGTTAGCGCACAAAATTCGTGCGCGCACGAATTTCCGCGCACGAATTTTGAGCCTGTATATTTTCAGTCGCGCGCACGAAAAAAATGATTTTTGCGTCTATCGCACATTAAGCACAGTACGTGTATAAAGTTAGCGCACGAAATTCGTGCGCGCACAAATTTCCGCGCACGAATTTTAGTTATTGTTATTGGTATATAAATAATTGATCGATTTTTTGGAAAAAATATTATAAAACATTACTCTACGATAATTAAATAGTTTATTTTTGTTTTTAATTATAAAAACATTTACTTTTTTACACATTAAAAAGCTCAGCAATCCAATAAACTATCGAGAACAAAATGTGATTTTATTTTGCAAACTGATAAAAAAATCTACTTCATTTTACAAAATACTTTGTTATTATAGGAATAAATTTAGTTTCAAACACTGTCCTTATTGCAAATTTGTTGTTGTTTTTATAAATAATAAATATACTTATTAAATGTTTGACAAATATTTGAGAAACTTTAATGTATAAGAAAAAATTGTTTATAAACCCTGGAGAATACAACGTATGTATATTGGTTTTTGTATTAATAATCAAATAAATAATTCCAAAAAAAAAAACACAAAAAAATCAATTGTAAATAAGTGCATTTTAAATGTCATCATGGAAAAAAATATTAATTAAATTATTTGTGTACAACTAAAAGGGACCCCCTTTATGTATGATAGGTGGAACGAAACCAACTTTCCAAAAAATAGGCATAAACTACGATTGAAACTTATAGGAAGGATGGTTTATTGTTTCTAGGAATATGTTTCGTTTTTTTAGATTTCCATAATTCGATTTTGATTTTTTAAATATTCTTATTAAACTTCTAGAACCTGTTTAACCTGGTTCAGTTTAATCCATTCTCGTAAGGATATTTTTTTTGGTTATGACGGTGAAACCTTTGTACCACCGCGGCTAAAGGTTGTACCACCGCGGCTTTCACGGTTGTGGTATTTTAGTCTAACTATTGCGATGTGCAAAGGTTAAAGGTTCACGGCTAAAAATTGTACCACCGCGGCTTTCACGGTTGTGGTATTTTAGTCTAACTATTGAGTTGTGTAAACTTCACCGTGGTAAACTCCATGTATCACCTATGTCGTACCTAGGTGATATGTAATCATAGATGAACACAGTCACCGAAGCTACAAAGGTCTTTACCCCAAGTAAATGAAATTTCATAATCTAGAAAAGGGGTCTTAGGGGGGGTCGGACCTTCCTGGATTTCTAAGGGGGAGTGGACCTGGGGTGGAAATTTTGAAACCTTGAGGGGGGTCAGGTTTGGTCCAATGTCCGATCCGAAGCAATTTATTATTTATAAAAAAACAACAAATTTTCAATAAGGACAGTGTTTTTAATTAAATTTATCCATATGATAACAAAGTATTTTGTAAAACGAAGTAGATTTTCTTTTTTATTAGTTTGCAAAATAAAATCAAATTTTGTTCTCGATAGTTTATTGGATTGCTGAGCTTTTTATGTGTAAAAAAGTAAATGTTTTTATAATTAAGAACAAAAATAAACTATTATTAATTAAGAGTAATGTTTTATAATATTTTTTCCAAAAAATCGATCAATTATTTATTTACCAATAACAATAACTGAAATTCGTACGCGGAAATTCGTGAGCGCACGAATTTCGTGCGCTATTTTTAAAATGCACTTATTTACGATTGATTTTTTTGTTGTTTTTTTTTAAATTATTTATTTGATTATTACTACAAAAACCAATATACATACGTTGTATTCTCCAGGATTTATAAACAATTTTTTCTCAAACATTAAAGTTTCTTAAATATTTCTTAAACATTCAATAAGAATATTTATTATTTATACAAAAAAACAAATTTTCAATAAGATTAGTGGTTTTAACTAAATTTATCCATATGATAACAAAGTATTTTGTAAAACGAAGTAGATTTTTTTATTAGATTGCAAAATAAAATCAAATTTTGTTTTCTATAATTCATTGGATTGCTGAGCTTTTTGATGTGTAAAAAAGGAAATATTTTCATAATAAAAAACAAAAATAAACTATTTAATTATCGTAGAGTAATGTTTTATAATGTTTTTTCCAAAAAATCGATCAATTATTTATATACCAATAACAATAACTAAAATTCATGCGCGAAAATTCGTGCGCGCATGAATTTTGTGCGCTAACTTTATATACGTACTGTGCCTAATGTGCAATAGGCGCAAAAATCACTTTTTCGTGCCCGCGACTGAAAATATACAGGCTCAAAAATCGTACGCGGAAATTCGTGGGCGCACCAATTTTCGAGCGCTAACTTTATATACATATAACAAAGAAAAGAAACACCGCCAAAGACACCACAAAACCAAAAACAAAACACCCAACCCAAAACCAAAAAAAACCCAAAAAAAAAAAACCAACCCACCAACAAACAACAAACAAAAAAAAAACAAAAAACAACAAATCAAACAAAACCCACCAAAAAAAACAAAACAGCACCAAAAAAAAAAATCAAAAAAAAAAAGCAAAACAAAAACAAAAAAAAAAAAAAAAAAAAAAAAAAAAAAAAAGAAAAAACAAAGAACAAAAACAAAAACAACCAATATAAAACAAAAAAAAAAAATATATAAAAAAAAGAAAAAGACAAAAAAAAAAAAAAAAAAAAAAAAAAAAAAAATAAAAAAAAAAAAAACAAAAAAAAAAAAAAAAAAACTAAAAAAATATACAATCAAAATAAAAAAAACAATATACAAAAAAAAAACAAAAAGATTAAAAACAATAAAAAAAAAGAAACAAAACAAAAACATAAAAAATAAGAAAGATAAATTACTTTAAAAATAAGAAGACAAAAAAAATCACTATACTAAATACATATATAAACTCCAAAATAAAAAGAACAAATGAAAACACAAAAACAAAAAGTATAATGAAGGAAAAAAAAAAACAAAAAAATAAAAGAAACAAATAATATATTCAACAAAAACAAAAAAAAAAATCCAAAAAATAACAAATAAAAAAAAAATCAAAACCCAAAATCAAAAAAACCAACAAAAAAAAACAACAAAAAAGAAAAAAAAATATAGATAAAATCAAAATATCTAAACACAAGAAGTCCACAATAAAATAAAAAAAAACAAAAACACAAAAAAAAAAAAATAAAAAAAAAACAAAATAAAAAAAAAAAAAAAAAAATCAAAAAAAAAAAAAAAAAACAAGAACACAAACACAAAAAAAAAGCCAAAAAAAAAAAAAAAAAAAAAATTTTAAAAAAACAAAAAAACAAAAAAAAAAAAAAAAAAAAAAAAAAAAAAAAAAAAAAAAAAAAAAATAAAAAAAAAAAAAAAAAAAAAAAAAAAAAAAAAAAAAAAAAAAAAAAAAAAAAAAAAAAAAAAAAAAAAAAAAAAAAAAACACAAAAAAAAAAAAAAAAAACAAAAAACACAAAAACACACAAAAACACAAGATTTCAAAAAACCATTTCTAAAAAATATAAAAAAAGTGTTAAAAAATTTAATTCAGATAAAGAAGAAGAAGAAGTACTTAGATCCAAAAATATTGGTCGGGAGTTTCGACCCCAAAGATAAAATTTTCTTTGATTTTTGGGTTTTTCTTAGGCTTAGGAAAAAAATAAAGTTTTTACTCTTCAGTTCAAAAAGCATCATTAAATACAAATTTACCATGATAAAGTTTTGCTTGATTTTTAGGTTTTGCTTAGGCTTAGGTTTCAGTTTTTGAATAAATCATTTAATAAAAGTTTATCATGATAAAAATTTTGCTTGCTTTTCGGCTTTTGCTTAGCTTAGGTAAAAAAAGGTTTTAAATGCATTTTGTTTTAGTCAAAAAATAGGGGAACCATGTCTTTTGAAAAGTGCGTTTACAAAATCGCATCCAAAAGATGAGTTTTCCAAAGACGAGATGTTTAAAAGATGAGTTTTCCAAAGACGAGATGTAGAAGACGAGATGTTGAAAGACGAGATGTAAAAGACGAAATTTCCGGGAACCAAAGTATGCCATTATAATGAGCCTCTCCATTTGAATGGCACTCTCCATTAAAATGGCATAGTAGTCATTTTAATTTGGCAAGTTAAAATGGAGAGGAAGCCATTATAATAGCCATTTATTCATTTAATTTCACTTCATAACTCACAAGTGTAAAACCGTCCGGGCCGCATGAGTTTTGCCGTGTTGGACAGTATTAGACCGACACGCAAAAACTTGTGCAGCCCAGACAGTATTACACTTGTAAGCATAGGTGGGCAGCCTCTCGGATTTTTTTTGGGGGGGGGGGTCAAATTTTAGGGGGGTGTCCGGCAAGACCCAAATTTTGAGGGGGGTGTACTGTGTACCCAGTATTTCCGCGCTGCCTTAAAATGGGCTTAAAACGTGTAAAAAAAGGTAAAACAAGCTTATAAATGCTTTAAAACTGTGTAAAACTAAAATAAGACCTTATTGCAAGTTATAAATTTTATTTTTTAATTTTTTTAATAATAATGTGTTTAGACCCCTCTCTTAGGTCGGCAAAGGGAAAAATTTGGGGTTAGACCCCCCTTTGCAGTGGCGTGCCCAGGATTTCATTTCGGGGGGCGGTCTGGGGGCACTACTAACCCTGAAGGGGAGTCTGGGGGTGGCAGCATAGGTGGGCAGGGGGGGGGGGGAGGGTTAGACCCCCAAAATTTCGAATATTGCTGACACCCCCCCCTAAATTTGGGATACCCGGGGACACCCCCCCCCAAATTTGCCTCCCGGAGAAAATTTTTTAAGTGTTATAAAACGACTAAAAAAATTTTTTTTCGCGCGGAGAGTTAATTGTTAATTGACAATTTATCTTAGTTTTTTGATTACAAATCAATTATCCCGTTCAGTAATTAAAGTATACAGTTTAATAAAACTACTATAAACACTATTATCCTTTAATTAACGTTTTAAACACATGTTTTAAATGTGTAGGTATAAGAAACCTTAAATTTTGTAATAAGTATCATCTGGAATTAAAATTTCAAGTGTGTTTTAGCGCCTTAAATTAAAAATTTTCTCCCCCAGGGGGCATTCTGCCCCCCGGACCCCCCTGACCAGAGGCCCCGCCCCTGGCCCCCGGGGGGGGGCTCTCGCCCCCCCTACCCCCCCCCCCATTTCTGGGGGCTGCCGCCCCCCAGAACCCCTTTAGGGTTAGTAGGGCCCCCAGACTCCCCCCAAATGAAATCCTGGGCACGCCACTGCAAAAGGGGGGTCTGTCCAACCTCAAATTTTTCCATTTGTCGTCCTAAAAGAGGCATCTAGACCCCCCTGGCTACGCCCATGTATGTATATAATCTTTAATTAAATATAAGATTATGGATTAAAAAGTTTGTGAATCAAGACAATAATATTATTATTCTATTATTACGTAATTATTAAAAAAACTATGATTTCTAATCTAATTATAAGAATATATAAACACATTATTAATAAAAAAATTAAAAAATACAATATGTAAGTTGCAATAAGGTCTTATTTCAATTTTACACAGTTTTAAAGCATTTATAAGCTTGTTTTACGTTTTTTACGCGTTTTAAGCCCATTTTAAGGCAGTGCGGAAATATTGGGTACACCCCCCCTCAAAATTTGGGTCTTGCCAGACACCCCCCCTAAAATTTGACCCCCCCCTATACCCCCCCCAAAAATCCAAGAGGCTGCCCACCTATGGGTGGCAGCCCCCCAGATATGGGAGGTTTGGGGGCGAGAGCCCCCCAGCGGGGTCAAGGGGCGGAACCCCTTGTCAGGGGGGTCCGAGGGGCAGAATGCCCCCCGGGGGAGAAAATTTTTAATTTAAGGCGTTAAAATACACTTGAAATTTTATTTCCGGATGATACTTATTACAAAATTTAAGGTTTCTTATACCTACACATTTAAAACATGTGTTTAAAACGTTAATTAAAGGATAATATAGAGTTTATAGTAGTGTTATTAAACTGTATATCTTAACTACTGAACGGGATAATCGATTTGTAATCGAAAAACTAAGATAATTTGTCAATTAACAATTAACTCTCCGCGCAAAGCATGGAAAATTTTTTTTAGCCCTTTTATAACGCTTAAAAATTTTTCTTCAGGAGGCGAATTTGGGGGGGGGGTGTCCCCGACTACCCCAAATTTAGGGGGGGGGTGTCAGCAAAATCCAAAATTTTGGGGGTATAACCCCTCCCCCAACCCCCCCTCTGCCCACCTATGCTTGTAAGTATATATGAAGTGAAATTAGATCAATATATGGCTATTATAATAGCTTCCTCTCCATTTTAACTTGCCGAATTAAAATGACTACTATGCCATTTTAATGGAGAGTGCCGTTTAAATGGAGAGGCTCATTATAATGGCATACTTTTCCATACTTTTTTATATAGGAGTTGCAGATTTTTCGGTATATTATATATTTTTGATTTAAGACCCAAAATTGCCTATTTTTGGTATGTACAATTCATGCTGTTAAAGAAAAATTTTAAGGTACATACATGTCCCATACATGTACCAATTATCGATTTGACCGGTCGAAAATTACAATATGCATGTGAAACATTCTTATACCTAAAATCAGACTTGTAGATCTCAAATTTGAGGTTATTTTTTTCGATTTAAGTCTTCTGTAAAAAGTTATAGGCCCATTGTTAAGCAACAAAATACATTCAAAATTAAATTTTTGAGATCTTTAAGTCTGAAGAATCTAAAAATATCTAAAAAATTAAAAGATTCTTTGGTCACATGGACCACCAAAAACATGGACAACAATTTTTTTATTTGGCCTTAAAGCTAATTTAAGCTTATTTTTGCCAATATTAGTTATCCTAAGCCTAAGCAAAACCTAAAAATTAAGCTTAATTGTATTTTGACATATTTTCATTGATTATATGTTTTTGACAAATTTTCATTCAAATTCAAATTTAGCCCATTTTCAACTGGTTTTCATACAAAACTGTTAGACACTGGAAAAAATTTTGAACTATATTAAGAGCCACTAGACTCTGGGCAATCCGAAAAAAAATATTTTAAGTTATTTAAAAGCTAAATAAAATTTTTTTTTTCTTGAACAGCATAAATTGTACATACAAAAAATAGGCAATTTTTGGGCTTAACTGGGTGGGCTCATGACTTTTAACGGAAGACTTTAATAGTAAAAATAATCTCAAAATTGATGCCTGCGTGTCGGATTTGGGGTATACAAGTGTTCTATATGCATATTTTAGTTTTCAATCGGTCAAACTGATAATTAGTGCATGTATAAGACTTGTACCAAATTTTTATTTAGCTTTTAAATAATTTAAAAATTTTTTTTTGGTTGCCCAGAGTCTGGTGGCTCTGAATAATAGTTCAAAATTTTTTCTAGTTCTACCATTTTTGTATGACAACCAGTTAAAAATGGGCTAAATTTCAATTACCATTTTAATTTAAAAAAAAATTAAAATTTGTCAAAAACATATAATTAAATGAAAATATGTCAAAATACAATTTAGAACTTCATTTTTAGGTTTTGCTTAGGCTTAGGATAACTAATATTAGCTAAAAAAAGCTTAAATTAACTTTTAAAGCCAAATAAAAAATTGTTGTCCATGTTTTTGGTGGTCTATGTAACCAACAAATTTTAATTTTTTTTATATTTTTAGATTCTTCTGACTTTTAGCAATGTAAAAATATAGTTTTTAATTTATTTTGTTGCTTAACAAATTTTTTTTTAACAAACCCTAGATTTTTAGAAAATATACAGTTTGGTGTACAAAATGACTGCTTTTCAAAATATTAGAACCACTTTGATGAATACAAAAAAAGAAAAATTTACATTTTATTTTAATTTGTTATGTATTTTTGAAGACCGAGATCTAATATAAAAGTTTTGAACGTTTTAAACGTTAAAAGTACCCCTCACAGTTTTATAGTTTCTTTTTAATCACAAATTAGTATTTTTTTGTTTTGGCTTAATAATGTTTTGTTAAAATAAACTTTATTATTATTCTTTAAAAAGAACCATTTTAAGCATATTGTTTTAAGAGGGTCCAGAACATAGGTGGGCAGGGGGAGGGTCTTGGGTTATAGCCCTTTAAAAATCCAGGTTACTGCTTCCACCCCCCCCCCCTCCCCCTGGAATCTTGGGGTACCCAGGCACCCCTATTTTGGGTGGTCCCAGTACTAAAAACGCTTAAGATGAGATATTTGAGGTATACCCCAAAAATTCTTTGGAG
>JASAMX010017363.1:0-29123 GCA_030248175.1 Microlaimidae sp. YZB2_3
TTTTCTCTTTTTTTTCTTTTTTTCTCCTGACTTCCCTGTTTCATTGCCCTTTTTTTCAAAAATTGTCCCCCACATGCTCTCTTATTTGGCTATTGCCCTACTCTCAGTAAAAACACCTGAGGAGAAGGAAGGGGGCAATGCACAGGTCTGTACAATAATGTCAATGTGTTTAGTTATGAGCTACGTAATAGCCATGACCGTTACCGTTCTGGTGTTTGCCGCCTTCTACGGTATAGCCGTCTGGGCGGTCATCCCCTCTTCCAAATGGACAAAAAGTGGGCGGAGGAAAACGAGGCGAGGATAGCCGGACTATTGTTGAACTGTAAAAGCGGCGGTTATTGTTGTTGGTGGTGGCAGTGGCGTAGCCAGGATTCCAAGGGGGGGGGGAGGAGAAAAAGTGCCACAAAGTTTCACATGCCATGAAAAATTTTTTTATATATGCACTAAAAACTACTTAAAAACCGTCCCCTGTGTTTGCTTCGAAGATACATTTTACTTTTTTTTTCTTACCTAATTTCTGCACAATTATGCCTGATTTTGAAAATTATCAGGCGATGAAATTGTATATATAACAAAACTATCTATTTTCTGATGTCTTTAAATTATAGGGGGTTGTTGAATTTTTGTAAATCCAATGACACAGCAGCTGGGATTACCACTTCATATAATGAAATGTAAATAGCAAATATTTTCTAAGATATATTTACAAATTAAACAGTTATTGGTCCATTAAGAGTTTAAGACAAATAAAAGCTTACAATTATAAATAATATATTATATTTAATATGAATTTATAGTATTCTATTTGTTATGATATAATTAGGTATTATTGGTATTATTATTAAATACTAACCAGTGGATATAATATTAAATATAAATTATGATAAAATAGAAAAAAATTTTAATAATTCTATTATTGTTTATTTATTATTAGTTTAAAATAATTTCAAAACAATGGCACTTTTGCTCATAGGAGCTAACAGCGCGACAAAATACTGTTTAAAAATAAAATGACTTCAGCATTTTGTTTCGACCAAAGTCTTCTTCAGGCGCAAAGTACCAACAGTTCTTTTCAATAATATGAGATCAATCATAATCAGTTAATCTCCATGAACAAGAAACTAGTACTGCAAGCAAAACACACTAACGGTGTGTTAATGAACTTAAAACTAAAACTTCATTAAAATATTAAAACTTTAAGAAATAATTTATTTTAGTATTAGTTTTTTCATATCTTTTTGTAAACACACTAATGGTGTAAACATGCACTGATTACTTTTCATGTAATCAGAAACTAATATCAAAACACACTAACGGTGTTATCATGAGCTGATTACTCTTTCTGTAATCATAAACTGATTACTCTACCTGTAATCAGAAAATCAAAACAATGATTACTCTATCTGTAATCATGAACTGATTACTGTACCTGTAATCAGAAACTAAAAACAATGATTACTTCACCTGTAATCATAAGTTGATTACTCTACCTGTAATCAGAAATGAAAAATAATGGTAAACAGACTAACGGTCTTTACAAGTACTGACTACTTTAATGATAATCAGACAGAAAAATAATGTATATAGCACAGTAATTATAAAATTACAGTGCTTTTAATTTATAACAATGCATTCAGCAATGCAAAGTTGATGAAGAAGCTGGCCAAGACAAACAGACAGACAGAGCTAATCATCCTTGCTTTGTTTGTTTGGCCACAATAAGTGTGTGGGAAATGCAAACAAAGGAACTGATAGTATGGTACAAAAATTTGCATAAATAACTAATATTTGAATTGTACAATTTATTGCTATAGGCTTACTACAAACATAGGTGGGCAGCCTCTCGGATTTTGAGGGGGGGTCAAATTTTAGGGGGGGTGTCCGGCAAGACCCAAATTTTGACGGGAGGTGTACCCAATATTTCCGCGCTGCCTTAAAATGGGCTAAAAAAGCGTAAAAATGTAAAACAAGCTTATAAATGTTTTAAAACAAGAGAAAAAAAGGAGAAAAAACAAAAAAAGAAGGGAAAAGGGAAAAAAGGGACAAAAAAAGCGAAAATAAGGTAAAAATAGGTCTAAAATGGCTTAAAATACATTGAAATAGGCTAAAAACTGCAAAAAATTCGCGATGATGGCGTCATCATAGGTCAAAAATGGCGTCATATTTTTAGGAACTTTTTCATTTTTTGGCGGGGGGGGGGGGGCCATAAAACGGGGGGGGGGTAATCCTCCAATAAAACGGGGGGGGGGGCATTTTCAGACCGTGCACAGGTCTGTTTAACTAAAAATCAACTTTAACTTTAATTGTTTTTAATTCCAAAAACAGTTCAGCATTGACATTAATAATTAAGTATTGGGGTCATTTCATGCCAAAACGCACATTATTTTGACATAATTGGACCTTATCTCATGGATTTCGCTGAAATTTAGTAAAGTAGTAGCCCTATGACTAAAAACGTTGCATGCAAATTTTTAAACCAATCTGGTGCACTATACCTGAGATGAGATATTACATTTCAAATTTTGGGTTTCCGTACCGTTTTTGAGGGAACTGGATATTTTCAATTTAGTATTATGACACAACATAGTATAGAATATGCATGTTATATATATAATATATATATCATTTAAAAGCCCTAAATTAGCTCTTTTCAATAAAAGTATTTAAATATAGTTGTTGCAACAAAAAAAGCGCAATTTTTTTTGGCTGAAAGTTAAACATTATGTTAAACAAACTTTTGTTTTGTTGCATATAAAAATCAACTTGGGATTTTTACCATGTTGGGTGATATGCACTCTAAAGTGATGTAGCTACAATGTTTGCTTTCAAAACTTTCCATTCTGTTCAGCTTATTCTTGTTATAAAAACTGCATATTTAAGCTAAAACTTCTATTTTGTGTTAAACTAACATTTTGTTTTGTTGCATATAAAAAATCAGCATAAAAATCTTACTATATTAAAACTCACGGCACTCTAAAGTGATGTAAAGACAATGTTTGCTTTTGACGTAACTTCAAAACTTTCCATCATGTTCAGCTTATTCAAAAACCTTCAAAAATATTCAAAAACCGCATCCTTAAGCTAAATCTTTTTTGTGTGTTAAACTAACATTTATATTGTTTCATACAAGAATAAGCATAAAATGCTTACTATATTCTATATACTCTATATATACTCTCTATATAGTCTATATACTCCCCCGGGGGGCTTGATATACCGGGGGAATTTTATAACCCGGCATAAACCCCCCGGGGGGGTTTATTTATGGCAAACCGATGCACGGATGGGTGCGATTTTTTGTATTAAGTGGTACATTCTTCTCTTATATATTCTTGCTTATATGTACCAAGAACAATACCTAAGGGTAAATTTGCAACCTGTAGAAATTTTTATTGTTCGTTTAAGTAAATAACGTTATGGCCAGTTTTTTGTAGGTGGCCAAAATAAATGGCACGCGCCTAACTTCGGCCACTTTAAAAAAAGTTTAAAACCTCACTGATTTTTAAGTGTAACAGAAATATTTAAATTTTACACTGGAATAACAAAATATACCTATTGTTTCATTTTTAGGCCAAATTTTGGCTTATTTGATAAAGCGATAAAAAAATTAATCAAAAAAATAAAAAAAGGTGGCCGAAATTAAGGCACTTACCCTAATAATAGAATAATAATATTGTCTTGATTATAAAGTCAAGTATCACAAACTCTTTAATCCATAATCTTATATTTACTTAAAATAGATTATATACATACATGGGCGTAGCCAGGGGGGTTTTTAGACCCCTTTTTTTGGAGTGGCGTGCCCAGGATTTCATTTCGGGGGCGGTCTGGGGGCCCAGCAGACCTACCACTAAGGGGCGTCTCGGATAAGGCAGCCCCCCAAGATATCCGGGGGGGCGAGAGTCCCAGGTGGCTTTCGAGGTGAACCTCGTTGAAAGGGGTCCCGGGAAAAATAATGCCCACCGGGGGAGAAAATTTTTAATTTAAGGCGCTAAAATACACGTCAAATTTTAATTCCAGTATAGTACTCATTACAAAATTTAAAGGTTTCTTATACCTACACATTAACACATTTAAAACATGCGTTTAAAACGTTAATGAAAACTATAATAGTGTTTATAGTAGTTTTATTAAACTGTATAACATTAACGACTGAACTCAGAATCTATTTGTAATCAAAAAACTAAATAATTATTACATATTACAACTTTTTGCGCTAAAGGGCGGGAAAATTTTTTTAGTCCTTTCAGAACACTTAAAAATTTTTTTCTGGGAGGCTAATTTTGGGGGGTCCCTGGTAGCCCAAATTTAGGGGGTGTCAGCAAGATCCCAAATTTGGGGGAACAAAACCCCCCCCCCACCCCCGCTCACAATTAATGCTAACAAAGAGCATACAAATCATAATATGAATGTGGAGAAAGAAAGAGAGTTCAAAGTTAAAAACCACAATCAATGTGGTAAAATATTAAAATATAATATATAATGGCTAAGAAACTATATAAATATGCAATAATAAAAATTACGTCATGTATTTTGCTATAGGTTTACCTTTTTGTTGAATAATTATAAAGAATTTCTTTGATGCAAAACCATATTATAAGCTTTTAATAAACTTTTTAATTTGATTTTAAGGCTTTTGTTTAGGCTTAGGCTTCTGAACTACAATAAATACACAATAATAATATTTAAATATGTATTTTGCTAGGTGTACCATATGGTTTAATGATTTCAAAATTTAATGTCAAACCATAATATTACAAAGCCTTTTATAAGATTATTAGTTTTATTAAAGGGCTTTTGCTAAGGCTTGCTTAAGATTAACACAAAATGATTTGCAATTTATTTTAAAAAAGAGGTATGCACATAACAACCTTGCAATGAATGAGGATTAGTATCCTAATAGGTAAATTCTTTTATATAACCATTATGATACCATATTACAATGGTATAAATCCCTGGTTTAATTAGATAAAATACCTTAAGGAAGGCATGAAGCCAATATTAAATATTAAAGCCAAAAATAAAAAATATATTATAAAACTTTTATAATGGATTTTAAGTGTATGTTGAGACACTATGAAAGAAATAGTTGCAAATATTTGAGAAACTTTTAACTCTTTCAAGCTCCAAAATATCCAAAAAATAATAGACCTTTAAGTAAAACTAATCCAACCAAAATAGTTGGCATTGTAAGCAAATCAATATTCAAGAAGACTCAAATACAAAACAGTTATAGAAAATATGCCCAAGTGGGGTAATGTGTTGAACTCATGTGCTAATCAATTAACAGATGAGCACAAAAACCTGAGTAAAAACTGAAATACCTGTTTTGTCAAGATCTGTTATGATACAACCACATGATTTAATTTGTATAAATTATGTATTATTATGTTTGATAGTTTTTAAACAGCCAAGTAACTTTTGAAATACAATAAAAACGTTTATAAAACTAGAAAGATATAAGCACAAGGACCTGTGTAAGAACTGCAATAGCAGTTTAGTCAAAGTGTGTTTTAATACTACCACACCATCAGACCTGTGCACGGTCTGAAAATGCCCCCCCTGTTTTATTGGAGGATTTGCCCCCCCCCCCGTTTTATTGCCCCCCCCCCCAAAAAAAATAAAAAAGTACCCTAAAAATATGACACCATTTTTGACCTATGATGACGCCATCATCGCGAATTTTTTGCAGTTTTTAGCCTATTTCAATGTATTTTAAGCCATTTTAGACCTATTTTTACCTTATTTCCGCTTTTTTTGTTCCTTTTTTCCCTTTTCCCTTCTTTTTTTCTCTTTTTTTCTCCTTTTTTTCTCTTTTTTTTTCTTACCCTCTGCTTGCCCCCCCCCGTTTTATTGCCCCCCCCCCCCCGTTTAAAAAAAGTTGCCCCCCCCGTGCCCCCCCCTTTTGGAATTACACCCCCCGTATTAAACCCGGGGGGGGGGCGCTGCATGTCTGCACCATGAATATATTAAAAAAATCTCATATGTATTAAGTTAAATAGTGTAATAAGCTATTTAATAAAAGTTATATAAAGTCAGAGAGAAGTAAAATACAACAATTTAACTTTAAGTCAAGCTTCCAATAAAACTTTACATAGGAATACAAAAAATGTTTTTTAAAATTGGCAAAATGCAACAGTAAAGTTTTATATTTTAAGGAAATATTTATAAAATTTATGTATATATATATATATATATATATATATATATATATATATATATATATATATATATATATATATGTGTGTGTGTGTGTGTGTGTGTGTGTGTGTGTGTGTGTGTGTGTGTGTGTGTGTGTGTGTGTGTGTGTGTGTGTGTGTGTGTGTGTGTGTGTGTGTGTGTGTGTGCGCGCGCGTGTGTGTGCAAGGGTGATGTTATTACCGTGAAAATAAATAAACCTTTTTATTGTTTGCAGACGAAGAACAACCGTTAACTGATTCAGAAGATCCAGAACCGAGAAACTACGGGGCTTTGGATGGGTCTGTATCCGGGAATTTAGGTATGTTCTATTCTAACTATTTTAAAAACAGTCCGGAAATGAAAAAAGCCATGACGAGGTTTGCCTTCCTATTTCTTCCTCAAAATTTAAAATTTTTTACTTTGACTCCTACTTTAACAGACCTGTGCACTGCCCCCCACTCCCGGGGTTTTAATGGAGGGGCAATTCCAAAACGGGGGGGGCAACTTTTTTAAAACAAAGGGGGCAATAAAACGGGGGGGGGCAAGCAGAGGGGAAAGAAAAAAAAGAGAAAAAAAAAGGAAAAAAAAGGGAAAAGGGAAAAAAATTCGCGATGATGGCGTTATTATAGGTCAAAAATGGCGCCATAATTTAGGGTGCTTTTTCATTTTTTTTTGCACAGGTCTTCTTTAATATAGGTCTATCTTTGGATACCGCCGAATATAAATCTTTTTTTTAAACAAATGAGTAAAAATTGTCATAATATCCGTTATTGTGACATTTATCTTGTAACACAAGCTCTATGAACATTATAAGACGAGTCACGTTGATTTTATACTGATTCTGACTCTTTATGTTGAAGTAAAGGTAAAATAGTTATTATATTCCTTGATAAAATATAAGACCAAAAAGTTTTATATGATTCAGGTGAAGTGAAGTAGGATGTAAGCATTTAAAATTCCGCGAAAATTAAAAAATACTTGCGTGTTTTTTTTTGTTTATAAAGCTTTATTTGAAGTTTAGTGTGTCTTAATGGCTTTGTTGTCGTTTTTTGTTTTGTTTTCAAGCACTAAAAGATAGGTATTAGCGATAGAAAAACGCACTTAATGTCTTTTATTTGGCTTAATTGACAGTGCATTATTATTTTATGTATGAACTGTTGATTTAATAATTATGCTTTAGTTAAAAAGAAATCACCTGCCATCAATGTAGAAAATTCAAATCAAAACGTGCAATTGGAAAACAACGAAACTGGTATTTTTAAACATTTTGGACTCAGCTCGATTATAGGTTAACGTAGGGGATGGCAAGGTTGAGTCAAGAATAGAATACTTTAAGAGAACACAGTCCGATCTGATTCTGCCATTAAACAATTTGTTTTAATTATATTTAAGTAAACCAGATGTAGATCTTTCTTTGTAAAAAAAATCTACTATGAGATGTGGAATAATTTTCTATTTTTGAAATTATCTACATGAGAGCTTTTTTTATCTAATACTGCCGATTTTTAATTACATAATTTTAAACCAAAATTTTGAACGATTTTTAACTGCACAATTTTGAACGTCAAATTCTTAGAGATGAGCTTTTTTCACGTATTTTTGTCAAATATTTAAAGTTTTTTTTTGTTGAGTCCGACATAATTATTGTGCTGTGCTGTTTGTTAAAACGTAAACAATTAAAGTAGTTTGAAAAATTCGACAGTATTATGTGAAAAAACTTCATCTAAGAGTTTTGCGTTCAAAGTTTTTTATTTTTACATGATAAAAAATCTACACTATGGATCGCTTGACATATAATTAGACAAACTGTTGTTACTCTGACACAAAAAGTCACAATCACTATAAAATCATCGCATCGTGACTCTGACTCGTTTTGTTTAGATTATTTGTATGTTAAGATATAAAAAGAGTCACAGTTACAAGTATTTTACAACGCTTCTGACTCATTGTGTCAGAATAACGACGAAAGAGTTTAATAGTTTGTACAATCGAACAGTTTCTTACTTTTATACATTCTTGCTAACGTGCATCAGCTTCAAAATTTTAAGGTTTTCCCTAGACCAAAGTGGAGGGTTGCCCTCTTATATTTTTAATGTATTTTTTTTAAACCTTGCCGTCTCCAATACATTTCTCTCTTGCTTTTTAAAAAAAGCCAAAACAAAATTTTTTGGCTATTTTTTTGGTTTTAAAGCGGATATTGTCTATGTTTTTAAACAACATAAATTTATGCTTAGGAATTTCAAAGGGTAACTAACTACTTTGAAAAAACATTTCGGGAAAATTTATTTCACTCTCGAATTCTCTTCTGGACTTAAAATTGCTTGACCCAGAGTTGGCATCCTAAAAGAAGGGACTATTTTGATTATTCACTTGTTTTTTAGAACTACTTATGTTTAATCAGTCATTTTGAATAAAACAACCGTATGATTAATAATTTTAAAAAAATAAAATGTACCCTATACTTGCGTCAGAATGTTATTATAACAGGTTTCTTGTTATAACAGGTTACTCATGAATAAATGAATGTAGTTAATTACCCCTCAAAGTTTACGCTTTTATTACGCTTTAAAATTATTTTGCACACTCATAAGTCATAACGCTATTCTGTTGCTGCGGTCTTAATGTTGAAATAATTTTATGCCGTTGTAAGTTATGAATATTTGCACATTAAATCTTATTTTATTTGAAATGCTTTTAATGCAAGCTTTTAAATAATTTTTTGCACACTCATTAGCATCGGTAATAGCTATTTTTCAGTTGTTGTTAGCATAATACAGATATTGATTTACAGGAATTATGTAAATATCCGCCCCATATTATTTATTATTATTATTATATTTTAGCCAAGACATGACCCATGATGGCTTGTTTCAGTTCTAAAACAAATAGCACAACAATAAAACAAACAACACAATTGCCATTATTAATAAAAACATACCTAAAATGAAGAACACATATTCACTGTAAACAAAGCATAAACCTCATTAACCATATTAAAACCTAAAAGTTTAAATTATTCAGGTTTAAAATGCAGAAAGACCAGCTCAAAAAGTATGTTTTTGAAACAGATAATATAATTTCGGATGTGATTTTTATTATTTAGTAGTAAAAGAAACTAAAAAAAACAACATATTTTTATTACGCCATAGTAAAACGTGGAAATTGATGATATTTTTATCAATTATTTTATAGTAAAAACCAAAATTATTTTCAGCGTGAACATTAGGGTAGGGTAGGTGTCAAAAATGGTTTTAGAAAAGAAACCATTTCTCAGTTAACAAACAAAAAATATTAAAAAATATCCTTAAAGTTTAGTTTTTAAAATCCGAAAAATTGAGCCATATCAAAAACACGTTGTTTTGATGCTAACTCGTGTTTGCGTGTTTTGTGACGCTCTTATTTTTAACTGATTCATTTAAATCCTTCTGACTTCTTCATAAGTTACTGTATTGTGTTTTTTTTTAATTCCCCGGCATTATAGTGTCGTTAATAGGGCAGAATGAATCACAATTCTTCTAGGTTTCATTTGGGGGGGGGGGCGGATTTCAGTACAAAAAAAATTTCGGGAGGGGTTTTGCCCCCATAATTTTTGAAAAGGTTAGAAACGCAGAGATAAACGTAGGTAAAGCTGTATAATATACTGTTTTTGGTCTAATATCGCATTATCTAAAATGTTTTTAGCAGTAAAAACATATTTTTTGAGTTTAAAATTACATTAGCAGACATGGCCATAGCCAGGATTTCGGAAAGGGAGGTCTAACCCAGAACGAAATTTCCGAAAGGGGGCAGGGACGTAGCCAGGATTTCGGAAAGGGGGGGGTTGTACTTCATACAAATTTTTCGAAAGGGGGGTTGTAGGGGGTTGTACTCCAAATTTTCAAAATACCGTAAAAAAGACATTAAAAAAGTGTAAAATTTTTTGCGCTTCGCGCTAAGTGATTCTTTTTGTTGTTATTTACATTGTTTTTTTAAGTTAAACTTGAAAAATTTCTGGTTTAAAAAGGTATAACATTAAATATCGTGCGATAGCACGAAAAAATTTTCTAAAATTGTCTTTGAAATTCATTAAAAACATCACTTAAATGTTGTAAAAAGGTACATAAATGTCGAGCGCTGAGCGGAGCGAGGTGCGAGAAAATTTTTTAAAATTGTTCTCTTCGGACCCCCAAAATTTTACCTCCGCCAACCCAAAAGGGGGGGTTGCCACCCCTACATCCCCCTCTGGCTACGCCCTTGAAGGGGGGGGGGTCCAGGGGGGTCCAAATCCTAAACGTTAAAAAGGGCTAAAAAAATTTCCGCGATTCGCGCGGAGTGTTTATTGCCTTGTTTATGGTACCTACTTAATTATTTTCCTATTATTCAATAAAAAAAAGTTTATAAAACCAAGAAAAAAATTTTTCATACAATTGGATACCTTGAAATTTTTGGTTTTCCTAAACCTTAACAACTGAAAAAAGATAAATTGAATTATATACAGCTGAGCAATGCAAAGTGCGAGAAAATGTTTTTAAAATTACTTCTCCTAACCTTTAAATCTTTAATCCCACTACATAAAAATCTCAAGAAGGGGGTCTATCGTGGTCGTATCAAGCTTGCAAAACACAAATTTGGAAATGAAGACCACTTAAAACATTAAGAATGGGGTGGGTACAGCTTTGTCATACCAAGATTACAAAACAAACTAACACAAATTTGGAAGTGGGGACTATAATTCAGACCTGTGCACGGTCTGAAAATGCCCCCCCCTGTTTTATTGGAGGATTTGCCCCCCCCCCCCGTTTTATTGCCCCCCCCCGCCAAAAAATGAAAAAGTACCCTAAAAATATGACGCCATTTTTGACCTATGATGACGCCATCATCACGAATTTTTTGCAGTTTTTAGCCTATTTCAAATGTATTTTAAGCCATTTTAGACCTATTTTTACCTTATTTCCGCTTTTTTTTGTCCTCTTTTTTCCCTTTCCCTTTCTTTTTTTCTCTTTTTTCTCCTTTTTTTTTCGTTTTTATTGTTTCCCCCCTGCTTGCCCCCCCCCCTTTTATTGCCCCCCCCTTTTTCAAAACCCCCCCCCCCCCCCCCCCGTTTTGGAATTGCCCCCCCCGTTTTAACCCCGGGGGGGGGGCAGTGCACAGGGCTGATAATTAATCGAGCGCTGAGCGGAGCGAAGCGCGAGAGAAATTTTAAAAAAATGGCCCTTCTAGACCTCCAAATTTTTATCCTTGGCGATCCAAAAGGGGGGTCTAACCCCAAATTTTTCCTTTTGCCGACACAAAAGGGGGGTCTGGACCATACATGGGCAAGTTGGTCCGGAATGGGGAGGGTTAAACCCCAAATTAGGGGGGGGGGGTTAAAATCCGAGAAACGCAAAATACCCATATCGTTTTTTTTCTGGAGTGCATTTTACCCATATCGTTTTTCGAATTTGAAGGAAAAATGGGTAAAAAACGCTAATTGTAGGTCAAAAAGCCCTTTTTATAGCATTTTTGAGCTTTTTAATGCTTAAAACATTCATTTTGACCTCAAAACTTAAGTTTGGGGGCAGTTAGAAGTCATTTTAAAGATATTTTTTTTCTTGATTTTTCCAAAATTGGGGGGGTTAACTTTTTCTCCCCCCCCACTTCTGATTGGGGGGGGGGGTTAAACCCCCTTCTCAGAAGTTGGGGGGGGTAACCCCCCCTAACCCCCCCCGTGCCCATGTATGGTCTGGACCCCCTAGACCCCCCTGGCTACGCCCATGTTACTAGACATTGGCAGAGCCTTGATTTCACAAAAAATGTATTTAAAGACTTTTAAGACCCTCTGGCTACACCAACACTTGAAACCAAATCAGATGAGCAGCATTTCCATGTCTTTTAGGGTACCAAAATAGAAAAAAAAACAAGACATTGTTATAGGCGGCTGGAAATTTTAGGAGGGGAAAAATATATACAATTCAACCTAATATGATTGTTTGTTTTGCTTGATGTGTAGTACTTATTGTTTATTAAAATTATTGTATTTTTTCAATAACATTAAGCAAGATAAATGACAAGAAATATGCATACGCATTCTGGAACTTGACCGCTAAGCAAAGCGAAGCGGAAAATTTTTTTGCTTTTGGGGGTCAATTGTGCTACCAAAAAACTATTTTAGAGGTTGGCGCCTAGCAATTTGCTAGCAATTGCCTAGCCTAGCGAGTTGCTAGAAAATTTTGAATTTTTGGCTTCTGAAACCTCCAAATTTTACTACCTGGCGACCATTTTTTTTGGGAGGGGGAGGCGGCCGCCCCCTGGTCACGTCCCTGTAATCATAGGTGTGTTTGGTTGGGTCCGCTAGAGGGGAGGGTTCCACCCCCGGGTGGAAGGCCAAATTTTTTAAGGGGGGTCCAGGGGGGTCCGAACCCCCCTGGCTTTTTAGGGGGGTCAATCCCGGGTGCGAAATTTTAAATTTAAGGGGGCGGTTCAGGGAGTCCAATTTTTTAACAAATTTTCTTAAACTCAATAATTTAAGTGTTTTTAGGCCTAATATTGAATTTTATGTTCTAAAACCGCCGGTTTAGGCTTAAAAAGTGCATTTAAACACTTTTTTAACTAAAAAACTGTGTTTTTTACAGTAAACAAAAAAATATACTTCCGAATTTGTCGGGAGGGGGAGAAGGGGGGTAAGCCTCGCTAGGGGGTGGTCAGGCCGGACCGCTTTCGAGCTTTGGGGGGAGGGGGGCCCCTGGATTTTTTCTAGGGGGGGGTCCAAAATTTTGGCTCTAGGGGGGTTGTTGTTGTTCTTGTTGCATTACCTGAAACTTATCTTCCCTATGCAGATTATGCAAAGGGCAGGCGCTAAGACAAGCCAGGAGGGGTGAAAAAGTTTCACCCCTATGGTTGAGACTCTTTGTCCAACATTAATAACGTTGTTGTTGTTGTTGAATAACCTGTAACTTATCTTCCCTATGCAGATTATGCAAAGGGCAGGCGCTAAGACAAGCCAGGAGTCTTCTATGGTTAAGACTCTTCGTCCAACATTAATAACGATGTTGGCAACCTTTACCGCTTGAGTGTTCACTACATGCAGTGTTCACCCATTCCGAGGTCTTTGTCTAAAGGATTTTTTAAGTCGCACCTAATATTGTTCTTACTATTTAACGTCGTACATGGTCAGTATAGGTGTTCCTGCAAGGTCAGTGCTACAAACTCTACACAAAATAGAGCTGTATTTGTCCACTGGTTTGCTAGATGGAAAACTGACATATGTGGCCGACGTACAAAACAAACACTCCAGCCATGCCACGCTGGACACATTTCTATAAAAGAAAAGATCCAGCAACCAGGTTTAGGTGGTAGTGGAACCCGTAGGCCCGTTAGGTGCTGCCCGAAGGTCAGCACAGTCCTGGTGGCTCAATGGCACATTAATAACGTTGGCAACCTTTACCGCTAGTGTTCACTGCATGCAGTGTTCACCCATTCCGAGGCCTTCGTCTGAAGGATTTTTTAAGTCACCTGATATTGATCTTACTATTTAACGTCGTATATGGGCAGCATAGGTGTTGCCGCAAGGCCTGCGGTACAAACTCTACACACAATAGAGATGTATTTGTCCACTGGTTTGCTAGATGGAAAACTGCCATGTGTGGGCGACGTACAATTTACAATTAATCACTTTTCGGTAAACATTAATTTCAATCTTGTTTTCAAAACGTTTGATAACACAATCAAGAAAAGGTAATTCGTAATGAAATTCAACATGGTATTCACAACGAGATTCATAATGGGATTTAATTTCAGATGTAAAATGTATTTTAGTAGCAGATAAAAACTCATGAAATTCATTTTTAAACACGCGTAAAAAATTACCCAATATTAACTTTATTGACGCTGTGTTTATAGACGAGGCATCAACTTCTCACAATAATGTTGGAAACTCAATAGATGATAGAATTGTGCAAGACTATGACATTTTAGAAGATATCGCACAAGAGAAGAAAGTCCTGCGTATAAAGGTTGTTTTTTTGCTAATGTTTATTTTATTTGTGATTTTCACTTTTAAAACAAAATTGTCATTAGGAATGAAAAACTATAAATAGTGTAGTGCAGTGGCGTGGCCAGGAATTCATTTCGGAAGGGCGGTCTGAGGTGGGAGAAACATTTTCACATCAGCGGCGCAAAGCGCCGCCGCCTGCGCCGTGTAGCGGCGCCAGCTGACGCGAAGCGTCGCCGGGGCAGTCTGGGGGTGTCCTTCCAGCAGCCGGAGGCGAAAATTTTTTAAAATATGTACTAAAATCTGCTTAAAAATCGTCCCTTGATGATTGCGTGAACATACATGTTACTTTTGTTATTTTTTAGCTAATTTCTATACAATTCTGTCTGATCTTCAAAATTAATCTGGCAAAGAAATTATATATAACAAAACTATCTATTGCCTGCCTGATGTCTTTAAATTTTGCGCATGAGTATGGTTGAAGTTATAATAAACAAAATATCACTAAAAATATTAGTTGTACTGTCTATAAGTTTGACCTTCCCGCGGAGCTGGAAAAATTTTTATATTAATTAATTTATGGTTTTAAAATCCACAAAAATTTTGTATTAAATTTTTATAACAGAATATTCGAAAAGTAAAAAAGAAAACCTATACAAAATGCTACACTTCGCCAAGAAAGAGGCGGGGATGAACGGTGAAGAGAGACGGACTACCCCACAAGTATAAAAACCGTTGTTAAGAGGTTTAAAACAGCCATTACCAAAATCTAATAATATATCAGTTTTAACATTTACATAGTATTGACATTCAATATCTAAGGCAAAGGCATATGCCTTAGCTATGTATTGAATGGTTAAATCCATTGAAATTAGAAAACTAATATAAATTATCAATGTAAACTTCCCGGGGAAAATTTCATTTTTTTTGTGTATTTTTATGCTTTTGGAACGCATTAGGAATGTTTCTGAATGTATTTTTAAAGAAAAAAAATTTTTTTGCCAAAATTCAAAAAAAAGGTAAGGGTCCCCCTCCCCCTTACGAAAAAATCCGGCTTCACCGAGTTTCGGGCGGCCGCCCCCCCCCCCCGCCCCCCCCCCCCGGCTGCGCCACTGGTGTAGTGTTCAGTTATTTTTTTTATATTTTTAATTTTTTGTTTAGCAAGACCTAAAAGTCGAAGATTTGTCACTTAAACCATGGAAGCATACGGATAAAAAATATAAACTTTATCCCTGGTACGTACGTATTAATCTATTTTATTGTTGTTGTATTTAATTAAATAGTTTAAATTAAAATCTAATTGTATCAAATTGTAATAATTTAAAAAATAACAGTATTTATGTTTCGGGAAAATATTTTACTTATATTCATAGATGAACAAGGGGGGGGGGGGGGGGTAGGGTGGGGTCCGGCCCCCCCGGGCCTCGAAATTTTGGCCCCCCCCCCCCCCTAGAAAAAAATCCCGGGCACCCCACGCCCCCCAAATTTTCGAATTTTTTACCCCTGACCCCCATCTAGATTTTGATATCTGACCCCCCGCTCCCCTCTCCAGAAACTTTTAAGTACTTTTTTTATACTAAAATTTCTTCCAAAAACGTGGATTTTTAACACATATTCATGTTTTTACACTCTTTTTACACCAAAATATCGCTTTTTATTTAATAAAATGAAGTATTATCCTTTAAAAAGAACTATTATTAAAGTTATTTTGGTTTAAAACTGTTTTGCTTTGGACATCGGACCCCACCTGACCCCCCTCTATATTTTTAAATTTCGCACCCCGGGTCGACCCCCCTAAAAAGCTAGGGGGGTTCGACCCACCCTAGGACCCCCCTCCTAGATTTTGAAAAGTCATTTACCCGGGGTAAACACCCCCCCCCCCTAGCTTTTTGACCCTGTTCATCTATGCTTATATTGTTTAAAAAACTTAGGAATTTGCTGACGATATCAATCTTCTATCTGTTACCTGTGCTTCAATTGGTGATAAACTACGAAGTCACCGTAGTTTCCACCGGAAATCAAGGTCAAAATGCTGCCCACCAACCATTTGTTTATTCTTACCCTTTTTTATTCTATGTATGTATGAGTCAGAATGTAAATGACAATTTGCATTCTTGTGTATAAAGTAAAAATCGACCAGTCGACTAAACATTGACTGATGGTGAAGTATTTCTAGTTCTGCGTTGTTTTTTAGCAGCTTTTTTGCCAATTTAATAAGAAATGGGTTTTTTTTTTGAAAACTTTACAGCGTTTCCCAAATCTTAGCTAAAATTACGGTTACATTAAACACTTTTATAAAATTTGGATTTGTAACTAATAAAACGCAAAAATTACGTTTTTTAATTAATTTAAACTGGGTTTGGAGTTTTCGGTAAAGCTAACATTTTTTTGATTTCGTACAGAGAGAGTGGGGTTGTTTAAGAATAAAAGTTTCTCCCTTTGCTTTTTGCATGAATCCAACAATCTAAGATTTCCGTGCGCTTTGCTGTGAAAACAGGAATGAAGGTATTTTAGGTCTATTTGTAATTTTGAGGAATCTGACAACGTAGGGAATTTAAAAAAAATAGGTGGGCAGCCTCCCGTAGTTTATCACCAATTGAAGCACAGGTAACAGATAGAAGATTGATATCGTCAGCAAATTCCTAAGTTTTTTAAACAATATAAGCATAGATGAACACGGTCAAACAGCTAGGGGGGCTGTTTACCCCGGGTAAATGACATTTCAAAATCTAGGAGGGGGGTCCTAGGGGGTTCAAACCCCCCTCCCAGCTTTTTAGGGGGTCAACCCGGGGTGCGAAATTTTGAAATCTAGAGGGGGGTCAGGTGGGGTCTGGTGTCCAAAGCAAAACAGTTTTAAACCATAATAACTTTAATAATAGTTCTTTTTATAGGATAATACTACATTTTATTGAATAAAAAGCGATATTTTGGTATAAAAAGGGTGTAAAAACATGAGTATGTGTTAAAAATTCACGTTTTTGGAAGAAAATTTAGTATAAAAAAGTACCTAAAATTTCCCGAGGGTGGAAGGGGGCGTCAGATTTCAAATTCTAGAGGGGAGTCAAGGGTAAAAAATTCGGAAATTTGGAGGGAGGGGGCCCCCTAGATTTTCGTCTAGGGGGTGGTGGTCCCAAAATTTTGAGGCTAGGGGGGTGGACCCCACCCTGTCCCCTCCTTTCTCACCTATAGTCACAATTACGAATATTTTTATATTAATCCCGACTCATTTTGTTATTTTGTTTCAGGTTTGCGGGGCGCCATCGCTTTCGCTCTCGCGATCCGAAACACTTCCACGCCCCAGCGGCAAATTATCTACACCACCACTTCCATAATAGTAATTGTGACTGTGATAATCAACGGTGGGCTGGCGTCCACTATGATCGGTATTCTCAAAATACGGTAGGTAAAGTTTTAGCCGGAGTTTCTTTTTGTGCGGTGTATATTGGAGACGTTCCTCGAAGCTCCGGAGCATCTTCCGGAAGGGGGGGGGGCGCTCACCCCCCGAAATCTGGTGAAGTCAAATTTTTTCGTAATCCCTTACGTTTTTTGAATTTTGGGGGGAAATTTTTTTTCTTTAAATATAAATTCAGAAACATTCCTGATGCGTCCCAAAAACATAAAAATACCCAAAAACTGAACCTTTTTCCGCCTCGCGGGAAGTGTACATTGATCATTTATATTAGTTTTTTTATTCTCGATGGATTTTATTATTCAATACATAGCTAAGGCATTATGTCTTTGCCTTAGATATTAATAGCAATACTATTTATATACATGTTAAAATTTACATATTATGAGATATTATGATATATAGGTTTGATAATGGTCGTTTTAAACCTCTTTACAACGGTTTTTAAACTTGTGGGGTAGTCCGCCTCTCTCACTGTTCCTCCCCTCCTTCCTTCCTTGGCGAAAGGTAGCATTTTGTATAGGTTCCCTTTTCTTTACTTTTTTTGAATATTGTGTTATAAAAAAAAAATTTTTATGGATTTTAAAGACCTTAATTTATTATATAAAATTTTTTCCTGCTCGGGGTTTATGGTACACTATATTCTCAGTGATATTTTGTTTATTATGCCTTCAACCATACTCATGCGAAAAATTTAAAAACATCAGGCAATAGATAGTTTTGTTATAAAAAATTTTATCACCAGATTAATTTTAAAGATCAGACAAAATTAAAATGTATGTTCACGCGATCGCCAGGGGACGATTTTTAAGCAGTTTTAGTATATATTTTAAAAAATTTTCGCCTCCGGCGGCTGGGGGGACACCTCCCACATCCCCCGGCCGACGCTTCGCGTCGGCTGGCGCCGCTAAACGGCGGTGGCGGCGGCTCTTCGCGCCGCTGATGTGAAAATGTTTCTCCCACCTCAGACCGCCCTTCCGAAATGAATTCCTGGCCACGCCACTGCACTACACTATTTATAGTTTTTTTCATTCCTAATGACAATTTTGTTTAAAAAGTGAAAATCACAAACAAAAGAAACATTAGCAAAAAGAACAAACTTTATACGCAGGACTTTCTTCTCTTGTGCGATATCTTCTAAAATGTCATAGTCTTGCACTTTATCATCTATTGAGTTTCCAACATTATTGTGAGTAAGTTGATGCCTCAGTTGATAAACACAGCGTCAATAAAGTTAATATTGGGTAATTTTTTACGCGTGTTTTAAAATGAATTTCAGGAGTTTTTATCTGCTACTAAATACATTTTACATCTGAAATTTAATCCCATTATGAATCTCGTCTGTGAATACCATGTTGAATTTCATTACGAATTACCTTCTTGATTGTGTTATCAAACGTTTTGAAAACAAGATTGAAATTAATGTTTACCGAAAAGTGATTAATTGTAAATTGTACGTCGCCCACACATGGCAGTTTTCCATCTAGCAAACCAGTGGACAAATACATCTCTATTGTGTGTAGAGTTTGTACCGCAGGCCTTGCGGCAACATCTATGCTGCCCATATACGACGTTAAATAGTAAGATCAATATCAGGTGACTTAAAAAATCCTTCAGACGAAGGCCTCGGAATGGGTGAACACTGCATGCAGTGAACACTAGCGGTACAGGTTGCCAACGTTATTAATGTGCCATTGAGCCACCAGGACTGTGCTGACCTTCGGGCAGCACCTAACGGGCCTACGGGTTCCACTACCACCTAAACCTGGTTGCTGGATCTTTTCTTTTATAGAAATGTGTCCAGCGTGGCGTGGCTAGAGTGTTTGTTTTGTACGTCGGCCACATATGGCAGTTTTCCATCTAGCAAACCAGTGGACAAATACAGCTCTATTTTGTGTAGAGTTTGTAGCACTGACCTTGCAGGAACATCTATACTGACCATGTACGACGTTAAATAGTAAGAACAATATTAGGTGCGACTTAAAAAATCCTTTAGACAAAGACCTCGGAATGGGTGAACACTGCATGTAGTGAAAATGAAGCGGGTAAAGGTTGCCAACATCGTTATTAATGTTGGACGAAGAGTCTTAACCATAGGGGTGAAACATTTTCGCCCCTCCTGGCTTGTCTTAGCGCCTGCCCTTTGCATAATCTGCATAGGGAAGATAAGTTACAGGTTATTCAACAACAACAACGTTATTAATGTTGGACAAAGAGTCTCAACCATAGGGGTGAAACTTTTTCACCCCTCCTGGCTTGTCTTAGCGCCTACCCTTTGCATAATCTGCACAAGGAAGATAAGTTTCAGGTAATGCAACAAGAACAACAACAACCCCCCTAGAGCCAAAATTTTGGACCTCCCCCCTAGAAAAAAATCCAAGGGGCCCCCCTCCCCCCCAAAGCTCGAGTGCGGTCCGGCCTTACCCTCCCCCAGCGAGTCTGACCCCCCTTCTCCCCCCCGACAAATTTGTATGAAGTATATTTTTTTATTTACTGTCAAAAACAGGTTTTTTAGTTAAAAACAGTGTAAAATAGCTTAGGCCTAAATAGGCTGTTTTAATACATAAAATTCAATATTAGACATAAAAACACTTAAATTATTGAGTTAAAAAAATTTTGCTAAAAATTGGACCCCCCTGATCCCCCTCCCCAAATTTGAAATCTCGCACCAGAGGTCGACCCTCCCCTAAAAACCCAGGGGGTCCGGACCCTCCTGGACCCTCCCCTAAAAAATTTTGGCCTTCCACCCGGGGGTGGACCCCCCTAGCGAACCCGACCAAAAACACCTTTGCTCAAAAGTGGGGAGGACAAGGTTATCCCCCTCCCCAATTTTGAAAAAATGAAGAAAAAATCTTTAAAATGACTTCTAACTGCCAAAAATAATCAAAATAATGTTTTACCAATAAAAAACTCAACAAATTCTAGGCGCCAACCTAAAATAGGTTTTTTAGCTCTATTAACCCCCAAAATCAAAAAATTTTTTCCGCTTCGCTCTGCAAAAAAACTATCTAGGTCTAAAATGCCTATACAAACTGTAATTTAGTTTTGCTTCCAATTTTTTTAAAAAAAAATACAATATTCGCTTAACATTCAATAAGTATTAACACATCAATTAAAACAAACAATCATAATTTGGTTGATTTGTGTATATACCTTTCTCCCTCCTAAAACTTCCAGCCGCTTATACCAATGGCTCGGTATTTTTTTTCGATATATACGTAAGGTATCCTAAAAAACATAGAGACGTTTCTCATCTGCTTTGTTTTACAGCGTGGGTCTAGCCAGAGGGTCTAAAAGCTCTATAAATCTTTTTTTTTTTTTTGTGAAATCCAGACTCTGCCAATGTCTACTAACATGGGCGTAGCCAGGGGGGTCTAGGGGGTCCAGACCATACATGGGCACGGGGGGGGGGTTGGGAGTGTTAACCCCCCCAAAATTTGGAGAAAAGGGGGTTTACCCCCCATAGAAGTGGGGGGAGAAAAGTTAACCCCCCCCCTAATTTTGTAAAAATCAAGAAAAAAAAAGTCTTTAAAATGACTTCTAACTGCCCCCAAACTTAAGTTTTGAGGTAAAAATGAATGTTTTAAGCATTAAAAAGCTCAAAAATGCTATAAAAAGGGCTTTTTGACCTATAATTAGCGTTTTTTACCCAATTTTCCTTCAAATTCGAAAAATGATATGGGAAAATGCACTCCAGAAAAAAAACGATATGGGTATTTTGCGTTTCTCGGATTTTAACCCCTAATTTTGGGTTTAACCCCCGCCCCCAACTCGGGACCAACTTGCCCATGTATGGTCCACCCTCTTTTGTGTCGGCAAGGAAAATTTGGGGTTATACCCCCCTTTTTTGGATCGCCAAGGATAAATTTGGAGGTGTTGAGCGCGATTTTTTAAAATTTCTCTCGCGCTTCGCTCCGCTCAGCGCTCGATTAATTATAGTCCCCACTTCCAAATTTGTGTTAGTTTGTTTTGTAATCTTGGTATGACAAAGCTGGACCCACCCCATTCTTAATGTTTTAAGTGGTCTTCATTTCCAAATTTGTGTTTTGCAAGCTTGATACGACCACGATGGACTTCCCTCTTTAGATTGTTATATAGTGTGATTAAATATTTAAAGGTTAGGAGAAGTAATTTTAAAAACATTTTCTCGCACTTTGCATTGCTCAGCTGTATATAATTCAATGCACTTTTTTTCAGTTGTTAAGGTTTAGGAAATCAAAAATTTCAAGGTATCCAATTGTTTGTAAAATTTTCTTTCTTGGTTTTATAAAATTATTTTTATTGAATAATAGGAAAATAATTAAGTAGGTACCATAAACAAGGCACTAAGTAAGGGGCCCCCCCCCCCCCCTAAATGAAACCTAGAAGAATTGTGATTCATTCTGCCCTATTAACGACACTATAATGCCGGGGAATTTAAAAAAAAAACGCAATACAGTAACTTATGAAGAAGTCAGAAGGATTTAAATGAATCAGTTAAAAATAAGAGCGTCACAAAACACGCAAACACGAGTTAGCATCAAAACAACGTGTTTTTGATATGGCTCAATTTTTCGGATTTTAAGAACTAAACTTTAAGGATATTTTTTAATATTTTTTGTTTGTTAACTGAGAAATGGTTTCTTTTCTAAAACCATTTTTGACACCTACCCTAATGTTCACGCTGAAAATAATTTTGGTTTTTACTATAAAATAATTGATAAAAATATCATCAATTTCCACGTTTTTACTATGGCGCAATAAAAATATGTTGCTTTTTTTAGTTTTTTTTACTACTAAATAATAAAAATCACATCCGAAATTATATTATCTGTTTCAAAAACATACTTTTTGAGCTGGTCTTTCTGCATTTTAAACCTGAATAATTTAAACTTTTAGGTTTTAATATGGTTAATGAGGTTTATGCTTTGTTTACAGTGAATATGTGTTCTTCATTTTAGGTATGTTTTTATTAATAATGGCAATTGTGTTGTTTGTTTTATTGTTGTGCTATTTGTTTTAGAACTGAAACAAGCCATCATGGGTCATGTCTTGGCTAAAATATAATAATAATAATAAATAATATGGGGCGGATATTTACATAATTCCTGTAAATCAATATCTGTATTATGCTAACAACAACTGAAAAATAGCTATTACCGATGCTAATGAGTGTGCAAAAAATTATTTAAAAGCTTGCATTAAAAGCATTTCAAATAAAATAAGATTTAATGTGCAAATATTCATAACTTACAACGGCATAAAATTATTTTAACATTAAGACCGCAGCAACAGAATAGCGTTATGAGTGTGCAAAATAATTTTAAAGCGTAATAAAAGCGTAAACTTTGAGGGGTAATTAACTACATTCATTTATTCATGAGTAACCTGTTATAACAAGAAACCTGTTATAATAACATTCTGACGCAAGTATAGGGTACATTTTATTTTTTTTAAAATTATTAATCATACGGTTGTTTTATTCAAAATGACTGATTAAACATAAGTAGTTCTAAAAAACAAGTGAATAATCAAATAGTCCCTTCCTTTTTAGGATGCCACCTCTGGGTCAAGCAATTTTAAGTCCAGAAGAGAATTAAATGATTAAAAATTAAATAGAGTGAAATAAATTTTCCCGAAATGTTTTTTTCAAAGTAGTTTACCCTTTGAAATTCCTAAGCATAAATTTATGTTGTTTAAAAACATAGACAGTATCCGCTTTAAAACCAAAAAAATAGCCAAAAAATTTTGTTTTGGCTTTTTTTAAAAAGCAAAGAAAGAAATGTATTTGGAGACGGCACATTAAAAATATAAGAGGGCAACCCTCCACTTTGGTCTAGGGAAAACCTTAAAATTTTGAAGCTGATGCACGTTAGCAAGAATGTATAAAAGTAAGAAACTGTTCGATTGTACAAACTATTAAACTCTTTCGTCGTTATTCTGACACAATGAGTCAGAAGCGTTGTAAAATACTTGTAACTGTGACTCTTTTTATATCTTAACATACAAATAATCTAAACAAAACGAGTCAGAGTCACGATGATTTTATACTGATTGTGACTTTTTGTGTCAGAGTAACAACGGTTTGTCTAATTATATGTCAAGCGATCCATAGTGTAGATTTTTTATCATGTAAAAATAAAAAACTTTGAACGAAAAATTCTTAGATGAAGTTTTTTCACATAATACTGTCGAATTTTTCAAATTACTTTAATTGTTTACGTTTTAACAAACAGCACAGCACAACAATTATGTCGGACTCAACAAAAAAAACTTTGAATATTTGACAAAAATACGTGAAAAAAGCTCATCTCTAAGAATTTGACGTTTAAAATTGTGCAGTTAAAAATCGTTCAAAATTTTGGTTTAAAATTATGCAATTAAAAATCGGCAGTATTAGATAAAAAAAGCTCTCATGTAGATAATTTCACAAATAGAAAATTATTCCACATCTCATAGTAGATTTTTTTTACGAAGAAAGATCTACATCTGGTTTACTTAAATATAATTAAAACAAATTGTTTAATGGCAGAATCAGATCGGACTGTGATCTCTTAAAGTATTCTATTCTTGACTCAACCTTGCCATCCCCTACGTTAACCTATAATCGAGCTGAGTCCAAAATGTTTAAAAATACCAGTTTCGTTGTTTTCCAATTGCACGTTTTGATCTGAATTTTCTACATTGATGGCAGGTGATTTCTTTTTAACTAAAGCATAATTATTAAATCAACAGTTCATACATAAAATAATAATGCACTGTCAATTAAGCCAAATAAAAAACAGTTCAGTTCCAGATTCTATCGCTAATACCTATCTTTTAGTGCTTGAAAACAAAACAAAAAACGACAACAAAGCCATTAAGACACACTAAACTTCAAATAAAGCTTTATAAACAAAAAAAAACACGCAAGTATTTTTTAATTTTCGCGGAATTTTAAATGCTTACATCCTACTTCACTTCACCTGAATCATATAAAACTTTTTGGTCTTATATTTTATCAAGAAATATAATAATTATTTTACCTTTACTTCAACATAAAGAGTCAGAATCAGTATAAAATCAACGTGACTCGTCTTGTAATGTTCATAGTGCTTGTGTTAAAAGATAAATGTCAAAATAACGGATATTATGACAATTTTTACTCATTTGTTTAAAAAAAAGATTTATATTCGGCGGTATCCAAAGATAGACCTATATTAAAGAAGAACTGTGCCAAAAAAATGAAAAAGCACCCTAAATTATGGCGCCATTTTTGACCTATAATAACGCCATCATCGCGAATTTTTTTCCCTTTTTTTCCTTTTTTTCTCTTTTTTCTTTTCCGTCTGCTTGCTTCCCCCCCCCCGTTTTATTGCCCCCTTTGTTTTAAAAAAGTTGCCCCCCCCGTTTTGGAATTGCCCCTCCAATAAAACCCTGGGATTGGGGGGCAGTGCACAGGTCTGTTAAAGTAGGAGTCAAAGTAAAAATTTTTAAATTTTGAGGAAGAAATAGGAAGACAAACCTCGTCATGGCTTTTTTTCATTTCCGGACTGTTTTTAAATTAGTTAGAATAGAACATACCTAAATTCCCGGATACAGACCCATCCAAAGCCCCGTAGTTTCTCGGTTCTGGATCTTCTGAATCAGTTAACGGTTGTTCTTCGTCTGCAAACAATAAAAAGGTTTATTTATTTTTACGGCAATAACATCCCCCTTGCACACACACGCGCGCGCGCACACACACACACACACACACACACACACACACACACACACACACACACACACACACACACACACACACGCATGCACACACACACACATACATATATATATATATATATATTTATATATATATATATATATATATATATATATATATATATATACATAAATTTTATAAATATTTCCTTAAATTATGAAATTTCACTGCTGCATTTTGCTAATTTTAAAAAAACATTCTTTATATTTATATGTAAAGTTTTATTGGAAGCTTGACTTAAAGTTAAATTGTTGTATTTTACTTCTCTCTGACTTTATATAACTTTTGCAGACATGTCCACCGCCCCCCGGGGTTAAAACGGGGGAATTTCCTAAATGGGGGGGGGCACGGGGGGGGCAACTTTTCTAAACGGGGGGGGGGCAAGCACAGGGGAAAGAAAAAAAAAGAGAAAAAAAGGAGAAAAAAGAGAAAAAAAGAAGGGAAAAGGGAAAAAAGGGACAAAAAAAGCGGAAATAAGGTAAAAATAGGTCTAAAATGGCTTAAAATACATTGAAATAGGCTAAAAACTGCAAAAAATTCGCGATGATGGCGTCATCATAGGTCAAAAATGGCGTCATATTTTTAGGGTACTTTTTCATTTTTTGGCGGGGGGGGGGGGAATAAAACGGGGGGGGGGAAATCCTCCAATAAAACAGGGGGGCATTTTCAGACCGTGCACAGGTCTGATGGTGTGATTGTATTAAAACACACTGACAAAACTTCTATTGCAGTTCTTACATATGTCCTTGTGCTCATATCATTTTAGCTTTATAAACATTTTTATTGTGTCTCAAAAGTTACTTGGCTGTTTAAAAATTATCAAACATAATAATACATAATTTATACAAATTAAATCATGTGGTTGTATCATAACAGATCTTGACAAAACAGGTATTTCAGTTTTTACTCAGGTTTTTGTGCTCATCTGTTAATTGATTAGCACATGAGTTCAACACATTATCCCACTTGGGCATATTTTCTATAACTGTTTTATATTTGGTTCTTTTGAATATTGATTTGCTTGCGATGTTGACTATTCAGTTCGATTAGTTTTACTAAATGGTCTATTATTTTTTTGGATATTTTGGAGCTTGAAAGAGTTTAAAAGTTTCTCTAATATTGCAACTTTTCTTTCATAGTGTTTCAACATACACTTAAAACTATTATAAAAGTTTTATAATATTTTATTTTTGGCTTCAATATTTATCATGCCCTCCTTGTGGTATTTTATTTATTAAAACAAGGGCTTTATACCATTGTAATATGGTATCATAATGGATATATAAAAAAAGTTTACCTATTACGATACTTATCCTCATTCATTGCAAGGTTGTTATAATGCATACCTTTTAAAAAAAATAAATTGCGAATCCTTTTGTGTTAACTCTAAGCAAGCCTAAGCAAAAGCCCTTTAATCAAACTAAAAATCTTATAAAAGGCTTAGTAATATTATGGTTTTGCATTAAATTTTAAAATCATTAAACCATATGGTATACCTAGCAAAATACATATGTAAATATTATTATTGTGTATTTATTGTAGTTTAGAAGCCTAAGCCTAAGCAAAAGCCTTAAAATCAAATTAAAAATCCTATTAATAGCTTATAATATGGTTTTGCATCAAAAAAGTTCTTTATAATTGTTCCACAAAAAGGTAGACCTAACAAAACATTACGTATTTATTATTATTGCATATTTATTGTAGTTTAGAAGCCATTATATATTATATTTTAATATTTTACCACATTGATTGTGGTTTTTAACTTTGTATTCTCTTTTTCTACATCTATATTATGATTTGTATGCTCTTTGTAAGCATAGGTGAGCAGGGGGGGAGGGTCGGGGGGGGGGGTTATACCCCCCCAAAATTTCGGATTTTGCTGACACCCCCCCCCTAAATTAGGGTATCCGTTGACACCCCCCCCCCCAAAATTAGCCTCCCAGAAAAAAATTTTTAAGTGTTATAAAAGGACTAAAAAAATTTTTCCGCGCTTCACGCGGAGAGTTAATTGTTAATTGACAATTTATTTTAGTTTTTTGATTACAAATCGATTATCCCGTTCAGTAGTTAATGTTATACAGTTTAATAAAACTACTATAAACACTATTATCCTTTAATTAACGTTTTAAACGCATGTTTTAAATGTGTTAATGTGTAGGTATAAGAAACCTTAAATTTTGTAATAAGTATCATCTGGAATTAAAATTTCAAGTGTATTTTAGCGCCTTAAATTAAAAATTTTCTCCCCCGGTGGGCATTCTGTCCCCCGGACCCCCCTGACAAGGGGCTCCGCCCCTTGACCCCGCTGGGACTCTCGCCCCCCCCCCCCCATATCTGGGGGGCTGCCTTCTCCCAGACGCCCCTTCATGGTTAGTAGGGCCCCCAGACCGCCCCCGAAATGAAATCCTGGGCACGCCACTCCAAAAAAAGGGGTCTAAAACCCCCCTGGCTACGCCCATGTATGTATATAATCTTTAATTAAATATAAGATTATGGATTAAAAAGTTTGTGATACTTGACTTTATAATCAAGACAATATTATTATTCTATTATTAGGGTAACTGACTTAATTTCGGCCACCTTTTTTTATTTTTTTGAATAAGTTTTTTCTGGCTTTTTCAATCAAGCCAAAATTTGGCCTAAAAATCAAACAATAGCTATATTTGTTATTCCAGTGTAAAATTTAAATATTTCTGTTACACTTAAAAATCAGTGAGGTTTTAAACTTTTTTTAAAGTGGCCGAAGTTAGGCGCGTGCCATTTATTTTGGCCACCTACAAAAAACTGGCCATAACTATTGCTTAAACGAACAATAAAAATTTCTAAAGGTTGCAAATTTACCCTTAGGTATTGTTCTTGGTACATATAAGCAAGAATATATAAGAGAAGAATGTACCACTTAATACAAAAAATCGCACCCATCCGTGCATCGGTTTGCCATAAATGGGGGGTACATAAAACCCCCCCGGGGGAGTATATAGACCCCCCCGGGGGAGTATATAGACTATATAGAGAGTATATATAGAGTATATAGAATATAGTAAGCATTTTATGCTTATTCTTGTATGCAACAAAATAAATGTTAGTTTAACACACAAAAAAGTTTTAGCTTAAGTATGCGGTTTTTGAATATTTTTGAAGGTTTTTGAATAAGCTGAACATGATGGAAAGTTTTGAAGTTACGTCAAAAGCAAACATTGTCTTTACATCACTTTAGAGTGCATAACTCTTAATATGGTAAGAATTTTATGCTGATTTTTTATATGCAACAAACCAAAATGTTATTTTAACACAAAATAGAAGTTTCAGCTTAAATATGTAGTTTTTATAACAAGAATAAACTGAACATAATGGAAAGTTTTGAAATTACGTCAAATGCAAACATTGTAGCTACATCACTTTAGAGTGCATAACTCCCAAAATAGTAAAAATCCCAAGCTGATTTTTTATATGCAACAAAACAAAAGTTTGTTTAACATGATGTTTAACTTTCAGCAAAAAAAATTGCACTTTTTTGTTGCATCCATTTTAAGTTGAAAAATGACCAGAAATATTTTTTTTGCCCACCAACAACTATAGTTAAATACTTTTATTAAAAAGAGCTAATTTAGAGTTTTCAAATGATATTATATAACATGCATATTCTTCTACTATGTTGTGTCATTATACTAAATTGAAAATATCCAGTTTGGATCAAAACGGTACCGAAACCCAAAATTTGAAGGGTCATATCTCAGGTACAGACCTGTGCACGGTCTGGAAATGCCCCCCGTTTTATTGGAGGATTTGCCCCCTCCCCCCCCCCCCGCCAAAAAATGAAAAAGTACCCTAAAATTATGACGCTATTTTTGACCTATGATGAC
>JASAMX010017364.1:0-16426 GCA_030248175.1 Microlaimidae sp. YZB2_3
TTTTCATACATGAGAGTTGGAGTGAAAAAATAAACTCCTTAAAATATTGAAAATGGCGAGTTTAATTTTGACTACATACGAAGTGAGCATAGGTGGGCAGCCTCTCGGATTTTGGGGGGGGGGGTAAAACTAGGGGGAGGGGGGGTGTCCAATAAGACCCAAGCTCTCAGGGGGGCGTACCTATATTTCCGCGCTGCCTTAAAATGAGCTTAAAAACGCTAAAAACGTAAAACAAGCTTATAAATGTTTAAAGTGTGTAGGAAATTAAAATAAGATTATCTAAACTACAAATTTTAATTTTTTTTTACTTTTTAATAAAAAATGCGCAGCGGAGCAGTCAGGGTTTCATTTCGGGGCGTCAGGGGGAGGGGGAGAGTTCGTCAAAGCGGCGCGAAGCGCTGCCGCCTGCGCCGCGCGTAGTGCCAGCTGACGCGAAGCGTCGGCCGGGAGCGGGGTGTTCCCCAGCCGCCGAGGCCAAAATTTTTTAAATATATACTAAAACGGCTAAAAATCGTCGCGTGAACATACCTTTTACTTTTGTTTTTTTACCTAATTTCTACATAACTCTGTGAATTAAAAATTCAATGGGAAGACCGGAGGGAGAAAATTTACTATAATTGAGGCGCTAAAAATAACACGGAGGGAAATTTTAATTCCAAATGACAAAGACTACAAAATTTAAGGTTTTTTATAGCTATACTATAACATCACAACACGTGTTTAAAACGTTAAAAAAACAGCAAGGATGTTTTATAGTAGTTTTTTCATTAAACATGTATGCCTTAACTACTGAATGGAGGCAAATCGATTTGAAATTGAAAAACTGAAATATAAATTGCCAATTTATGCCCGTTTTGCAGGGAAATTAAACTGCCGCTGAGCGGGGAATTTAAAAGTACGGTAAAAGGGTAATAAACGGGAAATAATTTTGCGCGAAGCGCGAAAAATTTTTTAGTCCTTTTATAACACTGAAAATTTTTCTTTGGGAGGTGAATTCGGGGAGGGGGGGCCCGACTAATCTCAGAAATTAGGGGGGGGGGTGTCACCAAAATCCGAAAATCGGGGGGTATAACCCCCCCAACCCCCCCCCCCGCCCATGCCCACCTATGGAAGTGGGAGAAAAAACTACCTCCCGATTTCGGGATAACGAAAAAAAGTCTAAAAATGACTTTTATAACTGCCTCCAAACTTAAAGTTTAGGTCAAATGAGTGCTTTATAACCTTAAAGATTAAAAGCGGTTTTTGACTAAATTTGATGTTTTGTGTATTTACTCTTTTCAAAAATATAAAAAAATTTACTGCAGAAAAACCCATAGTAAAAATGTGTTTCTGGTATTTTAACCCTCTCCCTAAATCCGAGTTTAGCGCCCCCTGCCTTCCCAAAACGGAACAACTTACCTATTTATGCTTTTTTATGTATTAATACACGAAAAAATATAAAACACCCATGAGTTAAGGCTGGTTCATACTTACTAAATGTCCTTTGTCCAAAGGACAATTTTAGAAAAAGCCGAAATGTCCTTTGGACTTTTTCCTTTGGACGAAGATAACGTCATTGGAAATTGTCTTTTGGGTGAAGTCCAAAGGACAAAAATCAAAAAAGGAAAAAATCAAAGGACAAAAAAGTATGAACACGATGTGTCGATTTGTTCCTTTGAAATTTGTCCTTACGGACAAAGTCCAAGGAACGCGGTATTTGTCCTTCGGACTTTGTCCAAAGAACGTTTTGTCAGCCAGCCTTTAGAGACACGTATTTCATATTATTGTGATTTTCGGTGACTACAGAAAGGCGACGATAAACATCGTTTTGTTTGCTTGATTTTTGATTATCCCGATTTACCAAAACAAAAAGAAGGTTTGTTTGTTGCGGTTCATATTAATTTACAAACACTAGAATTTACTAACCAGTAGTGACTACTAATATGATATGCCACGCGCACGCCGAGCGAAAAATGACTGCGTAGCCAGGCTCCCCTAAATCCCGGCGAGGCCGGATTCTCGCTAGGGTGGACCCTTATGTTTTTACGCTTTGGGAAAAAAAACGGTTTTTAAACTTGTGGGTAGTCCGTTGTCCACCGCCCCCTTCCTTTTCTTGGCGAAGCGTGGCATTTTGTATAGGTTTCTTTTTTATTTTTGAATACTGTGTTATAAAAATTTAATAATTAAAATCTTAGCTAATTAAAACCTAATTAATCAATATATAAAAATTTCTTCCGCTGATGAGCCCAAATTTCTATATATATTATCAGAAAGGTATTTTTTTGTTATTATGACTTCAACCATAATTATGCGCAAAATTTAAAGACATCATGCAATAGTTTTGTTAGAGTCTTTATCACCAAATTAATAAATCTTTAAAATTATTTTAAAGATCAGACAAAATGGGCATAGAAATTAGGTACAAAACGAAATTAAAATGTATGCTCAGTTCACACGATCACCAGGGAACGATTTTAAGCAGTTTTTAATACATATTTTAAAAAATTTTCGCCTCCGTCGGCTGGCGGGACACGGACACCCCCCAGAGCCTCGGCCGACGCTTCGCGTCGGTGCGCCGTTGCGCGCTGGCGGCGGGCGCGCTAGGCACGCCGCTTCTGCGCCAATTTTCTCCCCCCGATGATCGCCCCAAAATGAAATTCTGGGTGACGCCACTGCAAAACAATATCACTAAGGACCACCTTTTTGTTGATGTTTTTTTGCCTGAAGAAACTTATTCTTCTCAAGCAGATTATGCAAAGGGCAGGCGCTAAGAGCTAGGCAAGTCAGAAATCGGGTAAACCCAAAATTGGGACCCCCCAATTAGGGGTCAGGTATAAACTAGTTTTACGATGCTTGCACGTGTATCTCTCGTTGTTTCACCTATTAATTAGCTGCATACACTTTGTAAGGTACCCTAAGGTGTATATTTACCCAGTATATCTTGTTTTAAATGGTTTTCGATGTTATTGAAAAATGAATACTTTGTTTTCAAGACTGTTTTCTGACCACCATACAACAGAATTAAAACTAATTTGTTTCCTTGCAGAACATGTACGAACGTGTAATTTCTGATACATGCCTCAATTTTTTTATAAACTAAAATTTAATCTTGCATTAATTTTTTTAAAAAAGGACCTCTTTCGCATTATATAGCTATACAATAATTTTGATTCTCGACCGTACCGTAACGAGAGGGCTGAATGATGCGCCCTCACCCCGTGAAATGGTCGGTCGCAAGGAGAAAAAAAAATACGGATAATGGCAGGCGAGTTATTCTCCAGGCCCCCTAAAATCATATCTCAAAATCTTTTCAGGCCTAAAAATACACAAATTTTCTCGCTAATCGCTCAGCGCCTAACTATTAAATAGATTATTTTTTTGTACGAACCACAATAGACCCCGAGGGGACGTAACCAGGGGGGTTGCCCTCCCCTCGAAACGGTCGGACAGGAGGGAAAAATAGAGGATAAAATGGCTGGCGCGGCCGCCCCCCGAAAATGGTCGCCAGATAGTAAAATTTGGGGGTTTTCAGAGGCTAAAAATTTAAAACTTTCTAGCGTCTCGCTAATCGCTCGGCGCCAAAATATAAATAATTTTAGTACCACAAATGACCCCCAAAAACCAACAAATTTTTCGTTCGTTCCGTCAGCCAGCGGTCACTTTCCATAGTATACATACATATAGACCGTGACGGCTCAAAAAGGGCTCCTCTCCCCGTTTTATTGGAGGATTTGCTTCTGTTTTATTGCCTCCCCCCGCCAAAAAATGAAAAAGTTCCCAAAAATTATGACGCCATTTTTGACCTATGATGACGCCATCATCGCAATTTTTTTTGCAGTGTTTAGCCTTTTTCAATGTATTTTAAGCCATTTTAGAACTATTTTTACCTTATTTTCGCTTTTTTTGTTCCTTTTTTCTCTTTTCCCTTCTTTTTTCTCCTTTTTTTCTTTCTCCCCTGCTTGCCCCCCCCCGTTTTGTAATTGTCCCCCCGTTTAAACCCCCCCGGGGGGGCAGTGCACAGGTCTGCCCACTCCTTAAATACAACTCAAAACTCAAATTCAAAGATCTAAATAAAATCTACGCCAAAAAGTAACAGGGAAAAGTTGTTTTTTAACCTATTTTAACCCTAAAATTTATTTTTTCTTATAGGTAGGTACCCTAAAAAACGTCGAGTCGAGATGCTGCTCATGTGGTTTGGTTTACAATATGTGGGTGTCGCTAAGGGGGTGAAAGGTCTCTAAATTCTTTTTTTGTGAAATCCAGGCTCTGCCAGCCAATGTATGCAAATGTAATTTTTAACTAAGAAAACATGTTTTTACCGCTAAAAATATTAGATAGGTAATAGGTTATTAAGCCAAAAACAGTATATTATACAGCTTTATCCACGTTTATCCCTGCTTTTCTAACGTTTTCAAAAATTAAAGGGGGGCTCCGCCCTCCCCCCCCCCCGAAAAGCTGGGGTAGCCTTTCCCCGAAAATTTTTTATGTACTACAATATGCCCCTCCCCCAAAAGAAACCCTGGGTACATCCCGATAGACCCCCTACCCCTCCTCAGACGGACGTGCCCCCCCCCCCCCCGGGGTTAAAACGGGGGAGTTTCAAAATGGGGGGGGCACGGGGGGCAACTTTTTTTAAAGGGGGAGTGTGGTACAATAAAATTCGGGGGGGAGGGCGAAGCCCCCCTTTAATTTTTGGGGGAAAGAAAAAAAAAGGAGAAAAAAGGAGAAAAAAGATAAAAAAGCAGGGATAAACGTAGATAAAGCTGTATAATACACTATTTTTGGCCTAATAACGTATTATATAATATTTTTAGCAGTAAAAACATGTTTTCTTAGTTAAAAATTACATTAGCACACATTGACAGAACCTGGATTTTACAAAAAAAAGAATTTAGAGACCTTTCAGCCTCTTTGGCTACACCCACATTATAAACCTAAGCAGATGAGAAGCATCTCGACTCCATGTTTTTTAGGGTACCTACCTATATGAAAAAAATCCGAGCCAATGCTATAGGCAGCTATAAAATTTAGGAGGGGGGAGGTACATAAATCAACCAATATGATAGTTTGTTTTGCTTTCTGTGTAGTATTTATTACTTAAAAAATATTGTACTTTGAAATAACATTAGCATTAAGCAAAATAAATAGCTAGCGAGATATTATATGTACAGACGTGTGCACTGCCCCCCCGGGGTTAAAACGGGGGGTGGGCAATTCCAAAATGGGAGGGGGCAACTTTTTTGAAACGGGGGGCAAGCAGGGGGGAAAGAAAAAAAAGAGAAAAAAAGGAAAAGGACAAAAAAAGCGAAAATAAGGTAAAAATAGCTCTAAAATAGCTTAAATTGCATTGAAATAGGCTAAAAACTGCAAAAAATTCGCGATGATGGCGTAATCATGGGTCAAAAATGGCGTCATAATTTTAGGGTACTTTTTCATTTTTTGGCGGGGGGAGGCAATAAAACAGAAGCAAATCCTCCAATAAAACGGGGGGGGCCTTTTTAGACCGTGCACAGGTCTATATGTATGTATACTATGGAAAGTGACCGCTGGCTGAGCGAAGCGAAGCGGAAAAATTTGTTGGTTTTTGGGGGTCATTTGTGGTACTAAAATTATTTTATATTTTGGCGCCGAGCGATTAGCGAGACGCTAGAAAGTTTTAAATTTTTAGCCTCTGAAAACCCCCAAATTTTACTATCTGGCGACCATTTTGGGGGGGGGCGGCCGCCCCCCGCACAGCCATTATCCTTATTTTTCCTCCTGTCCGACCGTTTCGAGGGGGAGGGCAACCCCCCTGGTTACGTCCCTGGGGTCTATTGTGGTTCGTACAAAAAAATAATCTATTTAATAGTTAGGCGCTGAGCGATTAGCGAGAAAATTTGTGTATTTTTAGCCTCTGAAAAGATTTGCAGAGAATATGATTTTAGGGGGCCTGGAGAATAACTCGCCTGCCATTATCCGTATTTTTTTTTCTCCTTGCGACCGACCATTTCACGGGGTGAGGGCGCATCAATCAGCCCTCTCGTTACGGTCATAGATGTTTTTGGGGTTGGGGACAGAGGGGTGCACCCCCCCCCCTAGAGCCAAAATTTTGGACCCCCCCCCTGGAAAAAATCCAGGGGCCCCCCCCTCCCCCCCAAGCTCGATAGCGGTCCGACCTACCCCCCCCCCTGGAAGGCTGGACCCCCCTCCCCCTCCCGACCAATTTGGAAGTATATTTTTTTTCCATTTTACTGTCAAAAACACAGGTTTTTAGTTAAAAACAGTGTTTAAATACACTTTTTAGGCCTAAATAGGCTGTTTTCATACATAAAATTCTATATTAGACCTAAAAACACTTAAATTATTGAGTTTAAAAAATTTTGCTCAAAAATTGGACCCCCCCCTGACCCCCGTAAATTTGAAAACTCGCACCCAGGGTCGACCCCCCCCTAAAAAGCCAGGGGGGTCCGCCACCCCCCTGGACCCCCCCCCCCCCTAAAAAAATTTGGCCATACACCAGGGGGTGGACCCCCCCCCTAGCGGACCCGACCAAAAACATCTATGGTTACGGTACGGTCGAGAATCAAAATTATTGTATAGCTATATAATGCGAAAGAGGTCCTTTTTTAAAAAAATTAATGCAAGATTAAATTTTAGTTTATAAAAAAATTGAGGCATGTATCAGAAATTACACGTTCGTACATGTTCTGCAAGGAAACAAATTAGTTTTAATTCTGTTGTATGGTGGTCAGAAAACAGTCTTGAAAACAAAGTATTCATTTTTCAATAACATCGAAAACCATTTAAAACAAGATATACTGGGTAAATATACACCTTAGGGTACCTTACAAAGTGTATGCAGCTAATTAATAGGTGAAACAACGAGAGATACACGTGCAAGCATAAGTGAGAAGCTCGTTTTTTATACCTGACCCCCTAATTGGGGGGGTCCCAATTTTTGGGTTTACCCGATTTCTGACTTGCCTAGCTCTTAGCGCCTGCCCTTTGCATAATCTGCTTAGAAGAGATAAGTTTCTTCAGGCAAAAAAACATCAACAAAAAGGTGGTCCTTAGTGATATTGTTTTGCAGTGGCGTAGCCAGAATTTCATTTTGGGGGGCGATCATGGGGGGGAGAAAAATTGGCGCAGAAGCGGCGTGCCTAGGCGCGCCGCCGCCAGCGCCGCGCAACGGCGCCAGCCGACGCGAAGCGTCGGCCGAGGCTCTGGGGGGTGTCCGTGTCCCGCCAGCCGACGGAGGCGAAAATTTTTTAAAATATGTATTAAAAACTGCTTAAAATCGTCCCCTGGTGATCGTGTGAACTAACATACATTTTAATTTCGTTTTTTACCTAATTTCTATGCAATTTTGTCTGATCTTTAAAATAATTTTAAAGATTTATTAATTTGGTGATAAAATTGTTTCTAACAAAACTATTGCATGATGTCTTTAAATTTTGCGCATGATGAGTATGGTTGAAGTCATAATAACAAAAAAATATTTCTGATAATATATATAGAAATTTGACCTTTCCGCATAGCGGAAGAAATTTTTATATTGATTAATTTTGGTTTTAGAATGCACTAAGATTTATATTAAATTTTTATAACACAGTATTCAAAAAGTAAAAAAGGAAACCTATACAAAATGCCACGCTTCGCCAAGAAAGGAAGGGGGCGGTGGAGAGAGACGGACTACCCCACAAGTTTAAAAACCGTTTTTTTTCCCCAAAATTAAAAAAACGTAAGGGTCCACCCTCACGAAAAAATCCGGCCTCGCCGGATTTGGGGGGGGGAGGCCGCCCCCTGGCTACGCCACTGGTTTTGCACTGGCGTGCGCGTGGCCCATATCATATTAGTAGTCACTACTGGTTAGTGAATTCTAGTGTTTGTAAATTAATATGAACCGCAACAAAACAAACCCTCTTTTTGTTTTGGTAAATCGGGATAATAGAAAATCAAGCAAACAAAACAATGTTTTTGCTGTCGCCTTTACTAAGTCACAAAGAGTCGCAATAAATATGAAATACGTGTCTCTAAAGGCTGGCTGACAAAACGTTCTTTGGACAAAGTCCAAAGGACAAATACAGCGTAAAAACGTCCTTTGGACTTTGTCCTAAGGACAAATTTCAAAGGAAAAAATCCAAAGCACATCGTGTTCATACTTTTTGTCCTTTGGACTTTTTCCTTTGGATTTTGTCCTTTGGACTTCGCCCAAAAGACAAATTCCAAGTAGCGTTCATACTTCGTCCAAAGGAAAAAGTCCAAAGGACGTTTTGGCTTTTCTAAAATTGTCCTTTGGACAAAGGACGTTTTGTCATAAGTATGAACCAGCCTTAACTCATGGTGTTTATATTTTTCGTGTATTAATACATAAAAAAAGCATAAATAGGTAAGTTGTTCCGTTTTGGGGGAAGGCAGGGCATTAAACTCGGATTTAGGGAGGGGGGTTAAAATCCGAGAAACACATTTTACTTACCCATATGGGTTTTTCTGCAGTGAATTTTTTTATATTTTGGAGAGTAAATACACAAAAAACGTCAATTTTAGGTCAAAAACCGCTTTTAATCTTTAAGGTTATAAAGCACTCATTTTGACCTTAAAACTTAAGTTTGGAGGCAGTTATAGAAGTCATTTTTTAGACTTTTTTTCGTTATCCCGAAATCGGGGGGAGGTAACTTTTTTCTCCCCTCACTTCCATAGGTGGGCATGGGCAGGGGGGGGGGGGGGTTATACCCCCCAAAATTTCGGATTTTGGTGACACCCCCCCCCTAAATTTGGGGTAGTCGGGGACACCCCCCCCCTCCCCAAATTCGCCTCCCAAAGAAAAATTTTTAAGTGTTATAAAAGGACTAAAAAATTTTTCCGCGCTTCGCGCGAAGTGTTTATTACCTTATTTTCCCGTTTATTACCTTTTATTACTTTTAAATTCCCCCGCTACGCGGGCAGTTTAAATTTCCCTGCAACGCGGGCAGTTTAAATTGGCAATTTATCTTAGTTTTTCAATTTCAAATCGATTATCCCATTCAGTAGTTAAGGCATACATGTTTAATGAAACTACTATAAAACACTATTATCCTTTTTTTAACGTTTTAAACACATGTTATAAATGTATAGTATAGCTATAAAAAACCTTAAATTTTGTAATTACTATCATTTGGAATTAAAATTTCTAGTGTATTTTAGCGCCTCAAATTATAAATTTTCTCCTCCGGGGGGCATTGTTCCCCCCGAACCCCCACCGCTGACTGAATTTTTAAGATCACAGAAAATTATGTAGAAATTAGGTAAAAAAACAAAAGTAAAAGGTATGTTCACGCGATCACCAGGAGACGATTTTTAAGCCGTTTTTAGTATATATTTTAAAAAATTTTGGCCTCCGGCGGCTGGGGGAACCCCCCCACCCCCCCCCCCCCCGGCCGACGCTTCGCGTCGGCTGGGGCCGCTACGCGGCGCAGGCGGCAGCGCTTCGCGCCGCTTTGACAACACTTTTTCTCCCCTCCCCCAGACTGACGCCCCCAAAATGAAACCCTGACTGCTCCACTGCACATTTTTATTAAAAGAATTAAAAAAACTTAAAATTTATAAGTTGCAATAAGATCTTATTTTAATTTTACACACTTTTAAAGCATTTATAAGCTTGTTTTACGTTTTTTACACGTTTTAAGCTCATTTTAAGGCAGCGCGGAAATATTGGGTACACCCCCCCTCAAAATTTGGGTCTTACTGGACACCCCCCCCCCGAAAAATTGACCCCCCCCTAAACCCCCCCCCCCCAAAATCCGAGAGGCTGCCCACCTATGCTCACTTCGTATGTGGTGGGAGAGTTAAACTCGCCATTTCAATATTTTAAGGAGTTTATTTTCCCACTCCAACCTCTCTTCCATGTATGAAAAAGAATCACAGTCAGTGACGTGCCCAGGATTTCATTTTGGAGGAGGGCGGTCTAGGGGGGGGTACATACTAACCCTGAAGGGGGATCTGGGGGGCGGCAGCCCCCCACAAATGGGTCTGGGGGGGCGAGAGCCCCCCAGCGGGGTCAAGCGGCAGAGCCCCTTGTCAGGGGGGTCCGGGGGGAATACACTAGAAATTTTAATTCCAGATGATAATTAAAACAAAATTTAAAGTTTTTTTATTCCTATCCATTTAAAACATTTGTTTAAAACGTTAATAAAAGGTTAATAGTGTTTATAGTAGTTTTATTTAACATGTATGCCTTAACTATTGAGCGGCGAAATCGATTTGAAATTGAAAAACTGAGATAAATTGTCAATTTAAACTATTAATATGCTTTTTGAAGGCATCAAAAAAGTTTCTGTATTAATATTTAAGAAAAAAAATTTTCTCTCCGCCCCCACCCCCTTGGGCACGCCACTGATCACAGTGACTAGTATTTTATGACGATATTGACTCATTTTGTCATAGTAACGACGGTATAAAACTCTGACTCAAAATTTTTATTATTATTTGTGAGTTAAAACATAAAACGAGTCTCACTCGGTTACGGGAATTTCCCTACGACTTCGACTCGTTCTGTCATTGGTGTATATTTACCCGCCGGACAGCGAACGAGTCCCAGTTCGCCGGGAAAGTGCTGGATAAAGTGAACGACCAGCTGAAATTGAACTGGCCGGCGAATCGCGTGAAGCACCTGATACGAATGCTGTGGCCCGCTTACGAGCGGTCGGACCGCCTTTCCATGGCCGATAGGGTTTGTTTAAATGTCTTAAACGTCGCCGCATACCAATTATTATGTATATTATAGAAGCGTTAGATATTTTTCAGGGTATTATTTATTTATAGCTCGGAACCATTTAATACCCTGAAATGATAATACTCCGATTGCGATAGGCAGGTAAAATTCTGGACCCTTTTGCAAATATAGAGAGCCTGAATTTAAACCAATTTGAAATGCATTTTCACTTAAAAATACCAGGAATAAATAACCAGACCTGTTGTGCACTGCCCCCCGGGATTTATTGAGAAGGAAACTTTTTTGAAACGGGGGGAAAGCAGGGGAGGAAGAGAAAAAAAGGAGGAAAAAAGAAGAAGAAAAAAAGACAACAAAGGCGAAATTTAAATAAAAATTAGATCTAAAATGGCTTTAGAAGTATTGAAAAATGCTAAAATCTACAAAAATTTTGCGATGATGGCGTCATAATGGGTCAAAAATGGCGCCACAATTTTTGAAGAATTTTTCACTTTTGGGCGGGGGGAATAAAAAGGGGGCACATGCACTAATATTTGGGTGGGGGGCATTTCCAGACCGTGCACAGGTTTAAATAACAGAGAGAAAAGAATGATTAACTGGTCGCTAAATATCTAAATAAACTTTTGCTGGAAAAGTCGCGCAGCTTGTCTTTTTTTGTTGCCCGCAAATATTCTCAGTGCGAATAAAAGTAAGCATTAAGTGCAAACAAGTAGCATTAAGTAAAAAAGTAGCATTAAGTGCAAACAAGTAGCAATTTTTACAGTAAAAAAACTGTCATTGCGTTTAAAGTCCTCGCGCTTAAAAACTAGCAAAAAATGGTGGATTTTTGCTTAAAAAAGTCGCACAAATTATGCCTGTGCAAGCTTTCTAGCAAAATTTTGGTCAAAAATTAAGTGTACAAGTCAATCATTCTCTTGTGTTACCTATTTTTAAAGGTTTTTACTGACTTAATCAATCCCTCTGATCTTACAAACATTTCTAAGACCAACATTTTTTAGGCAGTAAATTAATAAACCAGTTAAACTAAACTTATAAACTAAACTTGCCAATTTATGATTGAAATTGATTTTAAAAACCTGAGCGATGATCTTAAAACGTTATTTTTACGCACAAGATTGCATACATGCTTGCTTCGTAGCACGCGTGTGTCACCCTGGAAACGCCTTACACAGACCTGTGCATGGTTTGAAAATGCCACCCCCCCCCCCGCTTTATTGGAGGATTTGCCCCCCCCCCCCGTTTTATTGCCCCCCCCCCCCGCGGAAAAATGAAAAAGTGCCCAAAAATTATGAGGCCATTTTTGACCTATGATGACGCCATCATCGTGAATTTTTTGCAGTTTTTAGACTATTTTAATGGATTTTAAGCCATTTTAGACCTATTTTTACCTTATTTTCGCTTTTTTTGTCCCTTTTCCCTTTTCATTTCTTTTTTCTCTTTTTTCCCCTTTTTTTCTCTTTTTTTTCTTTCCCCCCTGCTTGCCCCCCCCGTTTTATTACCCTCCCCCGTTTCAAAAAAGTTGCCCCACCCCGTGTCCCCCCGTTTTGGAATTGCCCCCCATTATAAACCCGGGGGGGCAGTGCACAGGTCTGCTTACATGTGCTTTTTTTATGCACGCCTGTCTGAAACGGAAGTTGCGTTTAAGACATAATGATGTCAAAGGGAAGCCTGTGGTCCCTGATAAACCAGGAGGAGTACGTAACCCTGTCGGTGGCGAATTTAGCCCGAGTCTTTCCGAAAATCACCGGGACGTGCGGTCAGTTCTACGCCGTGGAATATGTGGTGCCTTTTAAACTCAAGGTGTCAACAGAACCGCAGCCGGTTGTTTTCGCAGACCGGGAGGATTAAGGGTGTAAAAAATCTTTTCGGCCATTAAGTTTTAAGTTTAAGTTTGGAAGTTTCCATGTTGTGTCTTATTCCATCTTACTGCGAAAAAAAATTTGGAATAAAAGGCAAAAAAAAAATAATAATTTGGAATTTTAACTAAGTTATTGTAGGGTAAGGTAAGTGATTTAAAGTCGGCCAGGCCTTAATTTTGGCCACCGGCTGTTGTTTTTGCCATGCGTAAAATTGTGAACTACGTATTGCTAGATATATCGTCATGTCACTTATCTAATCCATACGCAATTCATTCCATAACTATACGCATGGCAAAAATAACAACCTATGGCTGAAATTGAAAGGATGGCCAAATATATTTCAGTTATTTTAAGCTAATTGTTACGGTGCGCAGTCAAACTTTTTGTTTTTGATTTTGGTAATTTTTTGTAAAAACCTTTACCCCTGCCCCCAACAGCTCACAAAAATTTTTTCATCAAAATATCACCACTGGTTCAAGAGATATGAATCATATGACCCCAAAAAATGGTGTTTTTACGATAATTCTGTACTTACAAAATATCTCAATGGGCATAAGAATTTAAGTTACAAAATATGCATTCAAAGAAAGCGACTATTTTCTACTTTAATTTGACATCTAGATTTAGGATTGGTGGAGTATTCATTGAGATATTGCGTTTTCCTTACAAAAAACCTTGATTTTTTCGCTAAAAACATGAAGTGAAGGAAAAAATGTTGGGAAAACTTAATCCCGATTTCGGCAATATAGTACACACCCAAAAACTATCGTGTGAGTAGAGTGGACAACAATACACTTTGTATCATTTTTACTTTTTCAATAAAAATGATCTAATAAAGCATTTTTAAACGGATAATTCCTCGCAAAGATACAGCACCTTCCGTTTATATTAAATTATAACTTCAAAAGTAGCAAACAATTTTATCATTTTTATATATTGAAAAAAAAACCCACTTTAAAGCTATTTAAAACATATTTGTTGATTGTGTGTTAATTCGAATTCTAATTTTGATTGTGGGTTTTTAATAAAAACTGAAGGTTCAAGTGAAAAATGGTAAATTTGAATTGCCCGCTGAAGGTAAAATTATTAGTTATGAAATAAAAAACATCAAACGAAATATGTTTTGTAAAAAAAACTAAATTATTTTTATGTATATAAAAATAATAAATCAAAAAAATTGCCTTAACCAAAGCTAGAACCCAATAAAATTCATGCGAACTCAACTCACTAACCTTCACGAGGCGCGTTCTCACTTAGATGCCGTAAAAGTGGCTTATTTTTGTCCGACAAATCACTGCCGTCACTGTATTTTTAGCGAAAAAAAATCAAGGGTTTTTTTGTACGGGAAACACATTATCTCAACGGATGCTGCACAAATATTAACAATCGACGTATCAAATTAAAGTAGAAGCTACCTACAAAAAATTAGGACCCCGCCATCAATTTGGAAGTGGTTGGGTATACGCCTCCCCCTAAAAAAATCTGGGGGTCGGCCTGGCTGAGGGCTGTAGACACATTGGGCAACGTAAGTCTTACTATACAAATCTGAAGGCGAAGATTCTGGTGCACGTAATGGGAACGCTGAAGTTGCTCTACGAATTCCTGAACGAGCCCCTGCACTGGTGCGATGTGAAATTCGAGAATTTCGGCCTCAGTGCGGATTATCCGAAGAGGTGCCGCCACCGATCCTAACGTTCTTAATAAATAATGCGTTTGGCAAAAATGCGAAAATATAATTGTGGAAGCATAATACATAAACAAAAGAAGGCGGGAATTAACACGCAAAAATTTAAGGAAAGGGAAGAGGTGTCGCCATAGTTGAGAAGCAAGGGTTGAAGGTTGGATCCACCACTCTAGCCTCGAAATTTTGGTCCTACCACCCCTTTGACAAAAATCTAGAGGCCCTTCTTCCCCAAATTTCCGAATTTTATGACTCTGCCTGACCTTTTCGGAATTTTAAATTTTTAAATCTTCTTTTAAAAGTTTTATTAGAAAACATTTTGGCCCAACCCTTAACAAAATTTAAAAAAAGAAAAAAATGGGGATACCCCGTAAAAATTTTGATTATTGCCGATACCTTCCCCCTTCCTAAAATTTGAGGGTAACCCGGACAACCCTCCCCCTTAATTGGGGGGGGGGTACCCGTATCAGACCAGTACTAAAAACGCTAAAAACGGAGTATTTGAGGCATATACCCCAAAAAAATTATTTTGGACATTCCCTTAAATTTTGGGGGTCGGGTTCGGGTATACGTTCGAAAATCCGGGAGGCTACCCACCACTGTCCCAAGGTGTCCAAATTCCAAATGTTGTGAAAAGGGCTAAAAAAATCTAGTGCCAGGGGAGTCCGATGTCTCAAGCAATTCATTTTTTAAGTCGTTTGTTCTTTTTAAAGGATAATACTATTGAAACAAAGTACTGAAGTGTGTTAAAAATTCAAAATTGTTGGTGGAAAATTTATGTTTTTTGAGAAGAAAGCCGTGTCTGATTCAGACCTGTGCACTGCCCCCCCGGGGTTAATACGGGGGGGCAATTCCAAAATGGGGGGGCAACTTTTTTGAAATGAGGGGGCAAGCAGGTGGAAAAAAAAAGAAAGAAAAGGGGAAAAAAGGACAAAAAAGCGAAAATAAGGTAAAAATAGGTCTAAAATGGCTTAAAATACATTGAAATAGGCTAAAAACTGCTAAAAATTCGTGATGATGGCGTCATCATAGGTCAAAAATGGCGTCATATTTTTAGAGTACTTTTTCATTTTTTGGCGTGGGGGGGGGCAAATCCTCCAATAAAACAGGGGGCATTTTCAGACCGTGCACAGGTCTGCTGATTCCTATTTTAAATTCTAGATACGTGTAAGGGTGAATAAAATTTTCCAATGTACGAGGCAGGAGGTCCCTGTGCTTTAAAATTATTTTCTTTAATCTGTGCTTATCATGCTAAAATTCGGTGGTGGACAACTCTTGTCTGTAGATTCTTGCTAATGGACGCGGATTTAATTTACACCGAAACGCAAATTCAGGACCATTTTAATGCCAAAGCCTGTACAACTGATAACGATTGCAGTATACAGGATTGCCATTCCACTTGTCGCCGCGAGGAGCGTCTGTGCAGCAACAGAACTGATAACAATGTGGAAGTAAGAAGTATATTAATATTAGCATAGATGGGTGAGAAAAGGGTTTGGGGGTTATACGACCCCCAAAAAATCTCGAAACTGTCGACCCCCCTAACATTTGGAAGTACTCTGGAACCCCCCTCTCTAAAATTTAAGGTACCCCAGACTCCAGACACCCCTTCTATCATTTGAGGGGTTTTAGTGCTAACAACGCTAAAAATGAGGTATTTGAGGTATACATAAAAAAATTTTTGAGCACTCCGATCCCCCCCCCACAAATTTGGCGGGTCAGGTATAGCTATAGCCCCCATTCCCTCCCCAAAAGAAATCCTGGAAGGCTGCCTATCTTAGTGGTGTTTCCAGAAGCTCCAGAGTATTTTCAGAACTGCTAACTTCCGTTCTGATATTAATGTGCTGATTTCAAGAATAATTATTTAATTAGTAATATGCTTCCAGGGGCCTATTTCATAAAGACGTTTGTAAATTTTCATTTTACAAAACTCCGCCTATTTTTCGTAAATTACATGATAGAGGATATACGACACGGCGAATATTGATCGGCCAGCAGAGATGAAATGACGTGGTTGCGACCAATCAGCGCAGAGCAGTGCGCAAAGATGCTCCTTCTTGATTACAAGTCGAAAAACCTTTATCGCGTATTTTACAAAAATAGGCGGAGATTTGTAAAATGAGAATTTACAAAGGTTTTTATGAAACAGGCCCCAGGATAAACATTAAAAAATTAAACTAAGATATTGTTTTGGAAACTAAAATTTTTTCTGTCATTCAT
>JASAMX010017365.1:0-11566 GCA_030248175.1 Microlaimidae sp. YZB2_3
TTATGGATATATAACATTTCAAATTTCGAGTTTTGTCGCCAGTCCGCATCATTTTTGTATAGACTATACACATTTAAAATTTTGATAAAAACATAACAGTCAGATTAAGTATGGATGGAGACACAGAGGCTACATTAATGTTAATATTTGCGGATTAGTGCGCCAGTGCGCTTCTTTAATTAGTAATTAACAGGAAAACCCAGATTTCCCTAACACAGAACAATTTTTATAATTTATTAAAAAATGCTTTACATTGCAAACTATTACATTATAAAAAATTTTCTGTGCTAGATAAATCTGGATTTTTTAGTGATTAGTAATTAACAAGGCGCTACTAATCTGCAAATATCAACATTGTGTTTTATGTACAAGTAACCTCCCACATTAAGCAGTATTATATATATTGTTTAGTTTTATATTATCCATATTACCATTTTTTATGTTTTATGCTTTATTTTTGGGTGTTTAGATCTTTATGATTGATAATGGTAATCGTATTGTACCGAAGGCTCTCGAGATAAAAGTTTAAATTTTGTTTCAATAAGATGTTTTGCTTTATGTCAGATATTCTACTTTTTGTGTTAAATCTAACGTAAAAATTATCCTATGTAAAACATGCAAAATTTTAATCAAATAAATATTATTCGACAGTATTATGTAAAAAAATTTCATCTAGGAGTTTTATGTTCACAAAGTTTTTTTTTTTTTTAATAATGAAACATCCACATGTGGATTGTTTAACATACAACAAGAACAACTATTTAACACACATTCGGACATACTTTTACTGTAATGTATTCTTGATTTTACTTTTACTAGAATTTTAAAAATTCTATTAGGTTTATTTTTACTTGGATTTTATTCTAAAATTACTTAAAAAATTTAGTATAATATTAATAATTTACTTTTACAATTATAATTATTGTCGCAGGGTCCGGCACAAAAGAGTCCCGGCACAAAAGAGTCCTGAAAAAAATCGCAGCTGGCACATAAGAGTCCTGGCACAAAAGAGTCCCGGCACAAAAGAGTCCTGAAAAAAATGCGTTCATGTGCCCAAGCGCTGCGAGCGCTGAGGTCGGCACAAAAGAGTCCTTGCATAAAACCAAAGTATTTTTATTATTTAGTTAATAAAACGCTTAAAGCTTTTTAAAGTGTTTGAAAAATAAAAAAAAACTATTGATGTATTTGGGTATAAATCATATAATGTCGAATTATTGTTTTTGTCATAATTGAGTGTATGTCAAACAAAGTGTTTTAATCAAACAAAATCAAACACAACAAAGTGTTTTAATCGTAATTGTAAGGACGATCACAGATGTCAGACGACAAGATGACCAGACCACTGGGACTTTTTGCGCACAATGCCATTGCGCACAACTATGTGCACATTTAAAAAAACAAAAAAGACACAAAAAGACACTCTCTCCGCCCATTTGGTGATTTTTAACCAAATAACGAGTAAAAAACAACCAAATATTGTTATATATACCTCCGATCAATACAGGTTCTATACTTTTTTACCGACTATTTAGTATTTTTTTAATTTAATTATTCTGTGTTTTTAAACTAAATATTTGGTTGATTTTTCCAAACTATTTAGTTGAACATTACGAATTAAGCGTATAATTTTATGAAATTGCCCCCAGGTTTTAAGTTGTCGTAAAAATATTAACGGTCTTTCAAATAAAAATTTTTAAATTTACAGAAACTTTTGAAATTCTTTTGAAGTCTAACGCAAACGTTATTACATACGAGACAATACATAGAAACGATCTTTAGCTACAAAAAACCACATTAAATAATCTGGGTAGCTTTTCTCCATACCGCTAATGGAAGGATTGAAAACTGTAATTATTGGAATAAACATTTGTTTTCCCAAAAAAACTAGCAACTTTAAAAAAAGAATTTTTAGCTAAAAATCTTAACATTAACTGTTCGTCGTTACTTTGACAAAGAGACACAATAAGTATAAAATCAACGTGACTCTGACTTATTTTGTTTGGATTATTTGTGTGTTAAGATTTAAAAAAGTCACAGTTACGAGTATTTTACGAAGCTTTTGACTCATTGTGTCAGAGTAACGACGTGTTGAAATACGTCATAAGCTGGAAGACAGCTGTGAACATTGTATGAGAGCTGTAAACTGTGAAAAATTGATTTTATGCCAGGACTCTTTTGTGCGGACCTTAACGCTCGTAGCGCTTGGGCGCATGAACTCATTTTCTCCAGGACTCTTTTGTGCCGGGACTCTTTTGTGCCAGGACTCTTTTGTGCCAGCTGAGATTTTTTTCATGAGTCTTTTGTGCCGGGACTCTTTTGAAGGTGAGCCATTGTCGCATGCATTATTTCAATTGTTACAGATTTCTTTGAAAAAAATTAGTTGTATTAAAAGCGAAATAATGGCTATTGAAACAGAGAATTTCGATATTGACCAGCACAGTTCGGATCATTTTCATTCGATGAAAATTAAGTTTTACTTAAAGTTTTTATAGTATTTAACATTTAATATTTAACACAAAAATCGGTCTTTTAACTCTACCTGCCTGTCGTTTAAATGTTGAAAAAAAAATAACCAAGCCTCTAATAGTAGCCTACCTCTAATAGTAGTCTACAAATACTACTATTAGAGGCCTTTTAATTATTAATACCTTTTACAACCATTAAGAAATATTAGCCCGGGCTACTATTAAAAGGAATACGGCATTTATTTTATTTTAGTTATTTGTTCACGAAGGTACTATTTAAGTGAATATTTCTATTGATCACGATAGTCAAAACCCCCACATTTAAAGAGAAATTGTTCAGTGATAAAGACCTTCACAGAATTATGACCTTATAGAATCATTTTTAGCCAATTAGGGCTTGGGAAAAAATGTAGATCTTTCATCTATTGGAGATCCAATTTTTTCCTAAGCGTTAATTGGCTAAAAGTTAATCGAACAGTTCTTCCCACAACCATTCCCACAGAGCAAAACATGTATTAAGTGATCACGAATACTATATGACGTTTTGAGGGCCCCAAAATCCTGACGTGATTGTAGTGTTTTGTCGAAAAAAACGTAAATGATTTAGCATAAACTAATGCATTAAACACTTTAATATAGCATAACATTATGAAGTAAATGTTTAAACTAAAAAAACAACGATTTTTTAAAAGTTTATGTTTACCCTCTTGCTTACAGTAATGATCAAAAATCTATTGATCAAGGTCAATTGATCAAAAACAGGTTACAAAACAAACAGGTTAACTTTTTTTACTTCTATTGGTTAAGTTTTTTGTTGAGAAATAAAATTTGCTTTTTGTTTATCAAATTAACTCAGGCTTAGAGTTTATAGTTTTATACTTTAACAATTACGTTTAAAACTCATAGTTTTATGACTATTATGATTTATATTAAGTGAAATGTGTGTCTTCTTCAAATTGTTTATTAATATGCAATTACATGACAGATAATTGTTTCTCAATCGAATTAATTACGCCTGTTTAAAATTATTTACAACTATTAAACAATTTTTTGACGTCCACAACAAAGACGACAATAAGACGACTCTTTTTTAACTAGTTTAGTGAGTTTTAAAACTCTAGGAAGCATGTCGGCCTGACTATAAATTTTAAAACGTGTCTGTTTTAAGAGGTCTAAAATCTTTTAAGTTTTTCTTCTTGTTTTTTAACCAAATCTTTTAAGTGATTTATTTTTCAATATTAGCAAATCAAACCTAGCTGATCTCTATATTTGCAGTATTTAATCCATTATTTAACAATAAAACAATTTTAAATTTATTTGAGTTATTTAATTTATTTAATTTTATTTGAGCTATGTGAAAACGTGCTGGGTTTTTGTTTAGTTTAATTGTTTTAATGATTAATTTGTTTGTTATATTTTATTAAAATTGTTGTTGTTAGCGAAATAATCGTGGTTTATTTCGGAGTTTGATTTTATTTCTTTGTTTCTTGTTATTTTTTTTTTTGCAATTTTGTAAAATAGTTTTGAAATATCTTCTAATTGTTTTTAGGTTTTTATAATGTTTAAATTTAATTTAAATTGTTTTTCGTTTGCAAAAAAATATAAATTTATTTTTACAATTTTCATGAATAAATTTAATAAATACAAAATACATAGTATTCATAAATAAGATTCAATTGTAATAACTAAGACTACCCGGTCAAAATCCATCCGGCCTTCCAAGGCTGCTTGTTTTTAAGGATTTTTTTTTAGTTTCAAGCTTTTGGGTTATTTATTTTAATCATTAACACAAATTATTTTTTATTAAACATTTTACTTTAAATTTATTTTCAATTGATAAAAACAGAAAATTTAATTAATAAAGCTATAAAATTTAAGTTTTTTTATGATAAAAAATTGTTTGAATTAAATAAAGAATATAAAAATTTCGTTTCGTAAATTGGTACAAAAGACTAAGCATGAAAGCATCCTGAATAAATTCGCCCAGGTTCGGATGATTGGTTTTAAAGAAGCTTTTCAGTTTACAACGGAATGCCTCGCAACAATTTGTTGTTTTTGCGAGGTTTCACTTCGGTAAAAGCTAATCGGAATAACATTATTATTAGAAGTATAAAATTTGGAGTGAATTAAAATTTAATAGAATGTTTGTGATAGCCAGTCGTGCGCTATGTTTTAAGAAACAAAAAGGGGGTTACACCTGGAGGGCTAGAAAAAGCCAAAAAACTGCACAACCTGGTGTGACTTTTTTGTCGAAACCACTAAAATAAAAACTTGATTACACACGACGTCTTTTGATATATCGTTATTGTGAAAAAATCTTATATTAAGCTTAAAAAGCTATTAAAAACGACATATTTAAAATTTGACCACGCTGCGAGCCCTCTTAATCGTGGCGGCAAACCTTTAAATTAAAAGTTTTCCAAAAACAAAATTCTGAACAATTATTTTTTCCAAATTTTCAGATTATTTTTTTAGAAAAAAATATGTGAAGATTCAACACTTACGTCTAAATACAAAAAGCCGAAAATCACAGCTAAAACTTCCCTTTTTAACTGTTTTCTTACTTAGAATGTTTCCCCGTTTGTTAACGCAAACGCTCGTTTCTAAATATCAAATGATGTGTAACTTTTTGCAAATATGGAAACTGTATTGTTTTTTGTGTAAAAAATTTGAATCCTCGAATTTTTTTAAATTACGTTATATTCATTGTCACAAAGCCAATCAATTAATCAATTAATAAAAAAAGTTTGCATGTCTTAAAGAAGTAATTGCAAATATCCTAAAGGTGCGGTGCGGAGTCAAACTTTTTATCTTCGATTTTGTTATTTTTCTGTGAAAACCTTACCCCTGCCCCCAATAGAACACAAAAATTTTTTCAACAAAATATTTCCAGTGGTTCAAGAGTAATGACCCCCCAAAAATGGCGTTTTACGACAATTCTGTGAGTGAAAGATTGCTAACTAGGTATAACGACTTAAGTTACAAATTATGCATTCAAAAAAGAGGCTACTTTCTACTTTAATTTGATACCTTGATCGTTAAGATTGGTTCGTTATTTGTCGAGATATTTCGTTTCTCGTACAAAAAAAAACACTCGATTTTTTCTCAAAAAACAGGAAGTGAAGGACAAAAAGGTTGGGCAGATTTCACAAAATCACTGCCGTGGTTTGGTGTTTTTAACAAAAAAATAGCAGGTTTTTTGTACGGTTTCGATAAATAATAATAATTTCGATAAATACCGCACTAATGTTAACGATCAAGGTATTAAATTAAAGTAGAAAATAGCCGCTTTTTTAGTGCACATATTGTAATGTGAATCGTTTTTTAAAAAATGCAATTTTTGGGGGGTCATAACTCATGAACCACTGGAGATATTTTGCTGAAAAATTTTTGTAGGATATTGGGGGCAGGAGTAAGGTTTTCGCAAAAAATTATCAAAATCTAAGAAACAAAAAGTTTGACTCCGCACCGCACCTTTAAAGAAGTATTTGCAAATATCTTAAGTTATTATCGGTATTTAATTTCGTTAAGTTATTATCGATATTAATTTCGTTAAGAACTCTTCCTTTCTTAACTTTTACTATTAATATACTAGCAGAAAATACTAAACCTACTAACTTATTGAAACCATTGACGATTTTTTCATGTTTGGACAATAAACTTTACCAAATTTTTAGATAATATTTTAAACCGGCGCCATGTTAATCCGGCCGTTAATTGTATTTATTGTGTTGGTACCTGCAGCACTCGCTTGCGTGAGTAATGGATTTTCTTCTAGAAGAACTTCAGGGAGCTCTAGCTCTTCTGGGTGTTCTTCGCAGAACAGTGGATGTAACACAGGCTGCTCGTCACAAAATAGTGGATGCAGCAGCGACCAAAGCTCAACTTCGCAAGATTCAGGTTGTAATAACAACCAACAAAGTTCCAATAGTGGATGCAGTAACAACGACCAAAGCTCAACTTCGCAAAATTCAGGTTGTAATAACAGCCAACAAAGTGCCGATAGTGGATGCAGTAACAACGACCAAAGTTCAACGTCACAAGATAGTGGGTGTAGCAGCAACGATCAGAGTTCCACTTCACAGGACTCTGGATGCAGTAGCAATGGCCAAAGTTCATCTTCATATGTAAGCCATGAATTAATTTTACACGTTATAAAAACGTCTGTTAAATAATGTATATATTATATTTATTTTTTTTAAAAAATCCAACAAGAATTTTGAAAAAAAATGTGATTGGTTGGAAAAAAATTTGCAGTGCAAAATGAGCAAAACCTCTTTTCCAAAGCAGAACGAAAGTTCAGTGTTAAAAATCTCCACAGAATTATTACGTTAAAAAGTCGCTTTAAGCAAAACGAGCGCTGGAAAAAAAATTTATTTCCCATAAACGTGGCGATAGCCAATTTTCAGCTCCTTACACAGTAATTTTTATTGTTCAAAACATATGCCGCATTGAAAAAAAGGCGGTTCATACTTATGACAAAACGTCTTTTGGACAAAGTCCAAAAGACAAAAGTCCTTTGGACTTTGTCCAAAAGACAATCACAGTGTCAAAACGTCCTTTAGACTTTGTCGTTTGGACTTTTTCCAAAAGACAAACACAGCGTCAAAACGTCCTTTAGACTTTGTCGTTTGGATTTTGTCCAAAAGACAAACACAGCGTCAAAACGTCCTTTGGACTTTGTCGTTTGAATTTTGTCCGAAGGACAAAGTCCAAAGGACAAAGTGTTCATACTTTTTTTCATTTAGACTTTTTCCTTTGGATTTTGTCCTTTGGACTTTCTCTAAAGGACAAATTTCAAGTAGCGTTCATACTTTGTCCAAAGCAAAAAGTCCAAAGGACGGTACGACGTCTTTAGGGCCGCAAAGATAGAACCATCGGAAAAATTTTTTTACCTTTTTTAGTCTACGCTTGGGCTCAGGTATAGGTTTTAGCGATGTTTATTTTCGGCTCCAAGTTCCCTCGGCTCCATCGACCCTAAACCCAAAGGACGTTTTGGCTTGTCCAACAGGATGTTTCGGCTTTTCTAAAATTTTCCTTTGGACAAAGTCCAAAGGACGTTTTGTCATAAGTATGAACCAGCCTTAATACCCGCCATTTGAAGGTCCTTCAAATTCTAAGATGACCTGTTTTTAATAAAAAAAAAGAATACAGTACTACAAAACAAAAAAACTATTCACCTTGTTTTGATAAAAGTTTTTACAGACTTATTGAGCTATCACGTCATAAGTATCTTTTCAGTTCAAAAAATTCAATAAGAAAATAGCTTTGGCTTTCAGTAGTTTTTTTTAACTTTTTTAGCTTATTCCTAGAGTCTCTCCAGACAGTTTTCACTGCACATCGTTTAGTAGTAAATCAGCTGCAAAACAGAGCAAAATTACTCTTTTTTACCAACATAAAATTTATTTTAAATATAATATTTTAAAATATCCAAACACGAAAATTTTACTGAGTGATAAAAATCAGTAAACAAATTCTGTTTAAAACGGATTTTTTTCTTTTAATTTTATCTGAAATATTTAGAAAATATATCAATAAAAAGATTTTCAATAATAGATGCTATGTAGTGAATATTTTGAGGGGGAGGAGAAGGTTTAAAATTTTTGTTGCAATTTGATTTTTAATATTAAATAAACACTTTACCGATATTGGAAATGAGCAGTTTATAATCGTGGTCTTTCTACTTTATTAACCCGTTTCCACAATCGTTTTTTCCGGTTACCACAATGAAACCTTTATGCCACACTGAGACCTTCGTCTTACAGTGATGATATCTTTTAATAATCAGTGTGATCTCTTCACCGCGATTAATTCCATATATTACCTAGGGCATAACTAATTTGTAAGTAATAGTCACACTGCGCAGTCAGCGAGCAAAGTCAAATGGTTAAAGCTGGTACAGTAGCAATTATGCCAAGTTTAACCAAGCATACAGTATTGCGTAGAGTAACACTTTTACTAAAAAATTAAAAATATATGCATGTTACATAAAAATCATCCACTCCATTAGTGTGATATAGTGTTTTAACAAAATAATTTTTTTAAACGTATAAAATTTTTGTACAGACTTGCCTTGCACAGACTTTTTTTGATTTTTTGTATTTTTGATAAAATAATGCAAAAATTATAGGATGATTCAAACGGATCAAGTTCAAGTTCTTCAAGTTCGGATTCTTCTTCCTCAAGTTCAGGCAAAGAGATCCACATCCATATTCACTCGTCACCGCAAACAGCTGAATCAGCAGCCGCACCTCCGCCACCAGCTCCACAACCCGTTTATATTCTACAATCTTCGGTTATTATTTTTATTAGTAATTCAAGGTGCCACAAACACCAAGAAATGTTACAACTAGGCATTCTTTTTGGTGACGCGTAAAATTTTATAGAACAGTTAAATTATAGTTATATATCTTCTTCTTCTTAATTTTTTTAATTAATTAAAAAATGATTTAATATGAATCAAACTAATTTAATACAGGAATAAAATAATAATATTTCCATTTATAACATAAAAAAAGAAAACAAATTTTTTTCAAAAATCTAGTTAAAACATTAGCATAAACGGCTAACGTTACAAAATCTAGAGCATTTAGCATCATTTTATCGATCCAGAGTTTGAAAAAAACGCTTTGATGAGACTATAGCTCTATTATAACTTTTTACAACCTACGAACTTTATATATGTTTTAAATTTTATAAGAAATAATAATCGTTTTCACCTGAGATACTTAGAAACTTTTATGACCAAAAATTGTTTTTTTTTTCGTTCATCAATTTTTAAACATATGTATCTGAAATTTAACTTGAACAAGAGTTAAATCAGTTTATTTTTAGATTCCACAAGGTCAGTTGCCTGGACTTCAGTATGTGTTGGCTCCTAATCCTCAACAGGTTGCTCCTGTTGCTATTCCAATCAGACAACGATTTAGACTATGAATATGCTAAAGAAATTTTATTGATAAAATGTTACATTGCCACTAATTATTTTAAATCTTTATCCTGTTGATACTGCCTTTCAGTTTACCTGCCAATTTGATAAGAATACTTGTCGGATCTGTTTAAATGTTTTCTTTGTTCAATGTGTTCTTATATTTTTATATCTAAAAATGTATTTCTAAGCAGAGTTAAACTTCTCCAATGAAAAGTTCAATTGTGTTAACTTCAATGCAAAAATTAATGATAGTGAACGTCAGTTTGAAAAAATGACTTTTTGCAGGCTTTAAGTAAACCAAATTTTATTACAAGTTTTAATTTAAGTAATTTTCTTAAATTTGAGTAATTTAAGTAATTTTCTTGGAATCGCTGTTTTTATTGCATTAAATCAATTCTTATATACGATACATTTTGATAAATTATGTTTAAAATTTACAACAGCATCTGAAATTGCGCATTTACAACAGCATCCAATATTGCTATTCAGATTTTTTTTTTAAAGTCTTAAAACTTTTTTATGGGAAAGAAATTAGCCTATTAAAATTCTATTTTGAAATTTTATACCATCCAAATCTTTGCGTGTTTATGGTGCTAGCTGTACCAGATTAAAAACTTTAATTTTCAACTTTTTAACTTGTTGTGCTTTTAAAAGTTTAAAATGTTAATGTTTTTCCGATCACTATAAGCAAGAATGCATAAGAGTAGAGAATGTCCGACTGTGTGTTAAGCAGTTGTTTAAATTATAGGTAGATTATTCTAGGGTGTAAATTTTTTATCATGTAAAAAAAATCTACTATGGCCTGTGGAATAATCTACAATTTGTGGTATAATCTACATGACAATTTTTCCATGTAATACTGTAAATTATTCTACATGATAACCGCGAATTTTCTAACAAAAAACTGCAAACGTATAACAGTGGTATAACTACAAACGTGCAGCTATAACTGTGGAACAACTACAAACGTATGTATAACTGTGGTAAAACTGCAAACGTATAACTATAACTTTGATGATTTTTTTTCACGTGACGTTGTCAAATATTTCCCGATTTTGTTGAATCAAGCGTATAAACTATTTTACGTGTTAAAACATCAAATATTTCAAATAATTTGAATTATTCCACAGTATTAAAAAAATTTGTTGTATGCATTTTGCGTTTACAATTTTTCATTTTGCAAACTTCGAACTGCAAAAATCTGTGAACGTAAAATACTCAGATGAGGTTTTTTTCCACGTATGTTGTCAAATATTCTAGTTTTTTTTTGTTGCATCGGACGTATAAATGGTTTAATTGTTAAAACATGGAATATTTTGACTAATTTAAAATATTCGACAGGGTAGTATGTTAAAAAACTTCATCTAGAAGTTTTGCGTTCGCAAATTTTTATTTCTATGTCATAAAAAATCTACACTCTGGAATAATCTACCTACAATTTGAAAAACTGTTTAACACACAGTCGGAAATTCTCTACTCTTATGCATTCTTGTTATAAGAGTACATGAATCGCAACAAATAAAAACTAATTTCAATACTTGTTGGAAGTTTAATAAAAAAGCGGTTGTAAACAAATAATAAATCAAAAGACGTCGTACGTAATCGAATTATCATTTTTATGGGTTCCGAAAAAAATTTCAATTCAAGTGCGCATTTTTTTACTATGCTTAACATATGTTAGCTGTGCTAGGCTAACCCCTCCAATAAAGCCTCAAGAAGCGCACGTCAGAAGTAAAATCGAGACCCGTATAAAATTACAGTGAAAAAAATCACTCGAAAAACGCTGCATTTAAATAATTATTAAAAAAATAGCAATGTAATCAATTGTGTTTAGATTTTTTAGAAACGTTGAAAAAGCATGTTTTAACAAACAAAAATGTAAACCTATAAAAATGGTTTTGAACCATTTATTATCAATTGATGAATCTCATTTTTTCCGGTAATCTCACATAATTTGCACACAGTATGATTTAATTTGCAGAAAAATTTTATCACACGCAGCTAATTGGTCGTTCCGTATGATGCTTAGTTCAGTATTGTTTTAATTTTTACGCGGTTTTTAAACGAAAGAATTATAGCAAAAGTCTTCCAGCTGAAAATAAAGGCGTAACCGCTCGCCGCCAGGAAGAAATAATCAATAAACCCGCGAGAAAGCAAGAAAAATTGAAAA
>JASAMX010017366.1:0-31160 GCA_030248175.1 Microlaimidae sp. YZB2_3
TTTAGCAAATCAAACACAAATATAAATTATATTAATCACAAATCACATACTACATAAAAATGTTTAAATACACATGTCTGAATCACTGTAAAGAAAGTTAATATAATACAAACAAAAAAAATAATAATAAAGAAGAAGAAGAAGAAATAATTTATTTTAGCAAATCAAACATAAAATAAATATTAATCACAAATCACATATTACATAAAAAAAATTTTTTTAAGTACATATGTTTGATTCGCTGTGAACAATGTTAATATACAATAACACAAAAATACATATTAATAGGTGACCCTGATAACTTTTTACTATCATTAAATTTATTGAAAAATGTAGTATGTGCGATCCAATCGCAACATGTGTACCAAAAATGATTAAGGTTAAGAAAAGTATGTAATGTAAAAAAAAAACATTTGCTAAAATCTTGCACAGAAGGCAAAAGCTTTAGAAAAAGCTTTAGCACTAATACTGAGCAAGCAATTTAGTTGAAATGCATAAATTGTATGGATTTTTTAAAATTTTTGACAGAATTGGAAGTTACCTGGGAGAAGTCTAAACTATTCCAATTAGAAATAGCACGATTAGGAAAGCTAAATTTTCTGGCATTAATTCTACTGTCATCAATTTGTAATTTAAAAGGATGACCTCGAGTGATGTTGGTATTAATACTAAAAAATTTGTTTGGTTGTAAGCAAGATTTTTTATTTAAAATTTTATATATTTCACAAAGATCCGATTTGACTCTTCTATCAGAGAGCTTTTCAAGTTTTAAAAAAGACAATCTATTCTCATAACTTGCATATCCCAGACCACAAGATCTGTAAAGTCTTCTGGTATAGTTTTTTTGAACTTTCTCAATTAACTCAATATCTTTGCTCAGGTAGGGATTCCATACAACACTGCCATATTCCACAATTGGTCGGATATAGGATTTATAAGCTCTTAATAAATTTTGAATTGATTTAGCTGTAAATGAGCGAAAAATTAAAGCAGATCTTTGCATTGCAATATCTGCAATTCTTTGACAATGATAAGAAAATTTAAGATTAGAGGACATATAAATTCCCAAATCACGAACAATTGTTGCACTGTTAAGAGATTGTCTGTTAATTCTATAATTGTTTTTTAAACAGTTATTTAAAGCAGTACTTATATGAAATGTTTCACATTTATTATCAGCTAGTCTCAATTGCCATAACTTTGTCCACTCTACAATTTTATCAAGATCTTTTTGCATATTAGAAGCTTTTAAACACCTTTCCTCTTGATTATGGATGGAAAATTCTGTATAAATTTTTGCATCATCTGCAAATAATTTAATCTTGGAATTTTCCACACATTCCACAATATCATTGATATAAACCAAAAATAAAAGCGGTCCTAAGACAGAACCCTGAGGTACTGAACTTGTAACTTTGTATGGGCTAGAAATTGAGTTGTTTATTACTACTTTTAAAATTCTGTTTGTCAAAAAAGCTTTAATCCAGTTTAAAAATTTCCCTGTGACCCCATATTTTTCAAGTTTGTATAAAAGTTTTTGGTGTGAGACAGTGTCGAAAGCCTTGGCAAAGTCTAAATAAATCACATCTATACACTTTTTGTTTCTTAAAGCTAAGGTCCAATCATTAAGTACTTCAAGCAGTTGTGTGACTGTAGAACTTTTATCCTTAAAACCATGTTGAGACCTAGATAAAATTTTATGGAAAAAGGAGAAAAGTTTGTCACGTACAATATGCTCCATTGTTTTACAGGAAAAAGATGTCAAAGAGATTGGACGATAGTTATCTTTTTTGTTTTTTAACTTCTTTTTAAAAATTGGCACAACTAGGGATATTAGCCAATCGTTTGGAAGCTTTCCAGTATTAAAAGACTTATTAAAAATTAGTGCCAATGGTTCAGCTAAAACTTTAGATAAACGTTTCAAAAAGAAAGCTGGTATACAATCTGGTGTTTTTGAAAATTTGTTTGGTAGTTTTTTAAGAGCTTTTAAAACATCCTTTGTAGTAAATTTTAAACTCTCAAGTTTTTCTACAGAGTTAACATAAAATGGTGGGAAATTTCCATCATCACTTATAAAAATTGAACTAAAATATTCAGCAAATATTTCAGCTTTTTCTGAATCTTCAACTGCAAGTGTTAAATCGTCTTTAACTAATGCAGGTATATAACTTCTAGCTTTAATTTTTTTATTTACAAATTTATAGAAACTTCCTAAATCACCTTTATTAAGGATTTTCTCTTCTAAAAATACATTGTGGTTTTTGACTGCTTCTGTATATTGTTTTGTTAATGATCTGTATTTTTCTTTAATATTTTTTGATTTTCTTTTCTGCCATAGTTTTAACTTTTTTCTTTGGAGTTTGATAATATTTGCTGGATATTTGGTTTTGTTCCTAGTTCTTATTAATGGTTTGCTTGGAACATGCATATTTATCCCTTCAATAAGTTTTAACTTAAAACACTGCCATTGTTCTTCAACACTGTCACAGTTTTTAAAAAGCTCATCCCAATTATGAGTAGCATATAACATAAACAGGGAATCATAATCAGCTTTAGCAAAATTAGGTACCATTCTATTTTGATTTTCATCAATGAACTGAGGTTTAACATAGGTATTAAGAGCAAACATTATTGAAGAGTGGTCAGAGTTTAGAAAATTAGGAGCTATGTTTACGCAGTTAAAAACATCAACATCAGTGGTAAAAACTAAGTCCAAATAGTTATCACCTCTGGTAGGGGATTCTAATAACTGGGTTAGACCTAATTCACTAAACAAAATATACCAATTGTATTCATTTTGGTTACCTGAGACCAATTTTTTTTTATCCCACTGTATACCAGGGAGATTAAAATCCCCAGTAAGTATTACACTGCCATCAAAATTGTAAACTAAATGTTTAAGAAGCTCAAAAATTAATTCATCTTCTTTTCTAGATGTTTGTGGGCGCCTATACAAACATATAGTTCGAATTTTTAAGTCTTTTAAGACCACATCACAAGCTGTTAACTCAACTTCAGAAAATTTTGGATCAATTTCTACACAGATTATTTGGTGCTGTTTTCCAATCATAGTTAAAACCCCTCCATGATTAACATTATTCTGTCTATCATATCGCAAAATATTGTACTTGTTTTTTGGGTCGAGTAAATTGTTTAAAATTTCTGGCGAAAGCCAACTTTCAGTAATAAATAAAAAGTCAAAAACGGTGTTGTCATAAACAGCATCATTACCAGAGGTCAAAATATCAAACTCTGCAAGAGAATTTCTGAGGCTCCTTGCATTAAAATACAATGCTCTTATATTATCTGTGTTGCGAGAAGACCGCACAAATTCCTATGCTGAGTTTGATATTTCATTTTTCACCATAAACATTTCCTTTTTGATATTGTCATACAAGAAGGGGTCTCCCAAATTATTATATCTAATGAAAACTTTTGAGTTAGGAAACTTTTCCCTGTGCTTTTTTTGAATATCAATTAGCTTTGATTGGGTGGCCCTTTGTTCACTGGTCAGGGACGGGCGTATAAACACTCCTCTGTATTTAGCATTGCCCTTGAGGTTTCTTCCAGAGCGAGTGATGTGATTGCGGGCTGAGGTTGTCGCAAGTTTTATTTTAAGAAGCCTAGGTCTGGGGCCTGGTTTACCAATGCGGAAACAATCCACAACCGCCACATCACTCTGCTTCAAACTGTTATTGTTCAAAGTATCAATAAAATTTTGTGCCTCCAAAGGGTCATTGGCAGTTTCAGGTAGTCCAGAAACGACTGCAAATTGACCGTGTTCCTTCTTAGCATCCAATTTGGTAATACGGTCGTCAAATAGATCGTTTAAAAGTGGCAGGAGTTGCTTGATGACTTCCTGGCACACATCGGCAACAACAACTGAAATGCTCTGGGGGCTGGACATCTTTGCAGTTTCCTCCAGGTTTTTTAGCCGAGCTTCCAGTTGCGCCTTTTCAGCAATCCATGCAGCCTGTTCAGTCTCAAGTTCAACCACTTTGGATCGTAGGGAGTCCATTTCCGCATTGATAGACTGCTTCCTGGTCCGCACTGGTGACACGTCCATTGTTGAATTTAATCCGATAACCGCGCAGTGGCTTAGGGAAAGAGCGCTCCGCCCTCTTCGCCCTTAAAAAAACGCCTTCGCCTATGAAAAAAGAGCCCCAATTTAGGAAGCCTGTTTGCTATTACCTAAACAAAAAATCAGTGGAGCAAAAAATTAATAAAGTACTTGCGAGGAAAAAATTACTGACAAAATTATTATTTAAAACAGATTATTTAAAAAGTCAAAAAAATAGAAAGTATGTTAAAAAATTATCTTTTAAAAACAAATGGACCTATCTAGGATTACAAAATTTTGGGTCCGCGGTCCCGCCGCAAAATCAGAATTCCTTATGAAACCAATAATTTTTACCAAATTTTTTTGTAAACAGGATATTAAACAACAATATTAAAACAATTTCAAATACTTTTACCAACTTCTGACCGTTATTTAGAGCTAACTAAGGTTTTTAATATGTAAATTTATTTTGGTTAACCTGAAAAAAAACATTTTCTGGGGTTCGCTTCGTTTTAGTCCGGGAAAAAAAACGAGCTTCGTTTCAGTCCCGCTTCGTTTTAGTCCCGCTTCGTTTTAGTCCCGCTTCGTTTTAGTCCCGCTTCGTTTAAGTCCCGCTTCGTTTTAGTCCTGGCGGAAAATGCGTTCATAAACTAGTTTCTGCTACGTTGCTTCGTTTCAGTCCCGGAAAAAAACGCTGCGAGCTTCATTTCAGTCTTGGCGAAAAATCCGCGCAAGTCATTTTTCCGCAATATTTGGTTTTATACAAAGACTTTTGTACTACAATTTTCTAAGCTTATTTGATTCAATCTGTGCGGCTATGGAATGATATTCCTACCATGATTTGTGATCAAAATAAGCACAGGTTTTTTAAAAACATGCGTGAAAAACATTTTTTAAATAGTTTTTTAGAAAATAATTTGTACTACAACGTTATATAATTTTACATAGTGTATTATATTAATACTAATGTTTTTGTAAATGTTCACTGTGTTTAGTTGTTTGACATCTGTAAATTTTTCTCAAGACTTGGTTTTGGTTTTAACCTAGAAGTGTGACGGTTTGGTTTTGGTTTTGTCAATCGCGCTTGCGGTGAGTCCGGAATCATTTTGTGGGTGTGGTTGACATGGTTTTGACTGAACTGTCTCACTTCTGGGTGTGTTATTGCAGTCAGGTTGTGGGTTTCAGTTGTCAAACGCGTTTATCTTTTATTTTATTTTTATTTTTTTGGTTTTAATTATGTAAAAGGTACATACAATTTCAAGTGCAGTTTTAACTAGCTTATGTATGTTTCCTGTTATTTTAACAAAATAAAATTCAATTCAATTCAATTCAAATTTTGCATTGATTTAAGAATTTTAAGGATTTTTTTTATTTATTTAAACTATTTTTAGTTTTTTAACCCGTTTAGTTTACTGTAATTAAAGAAACACTGTCACAAATCAAATTTCTATAACGCCCTGAATGGACTACTCTTTTAATACACAACCTTAATTTTAATGTAGACGTCAAAACTATTTTTAGTTTTATGGCCCGTTTAGTTTATTTTAATTAAATGAGTACTGTCGCAAACCGAATTTCTATAATGCCCTGAATGGACTACTCTTTTAATACAAAACTACTCTTTTAATCTTAATCTACCTCAAATTAAATATTTTGGTTTCTCCAGACCAATTCAACAACATTTATAAATTTTAATTATATCATTTCAGTAACAGAGTTGTATGATCCGGGCGTTACAGGAATTTGATTTGTGGTATTACTCCTTTAAAAACCAAACAATAAATTTGGAAATACTTTTATATTTTATTTTTTCGGAAAGTGTTATATTAATATTAGGAAATTCCTTTATTTTATATCTGCAACATTTTTATTATTATCGCATCCAAATACACAAAAGAAAACAATAAATTTAGAAACTATAATATAAAACATAAAAACGTTATGGTTGAATTATATCTGGCTGACGCTGAAAATTAGAATGCAGACATGAGAGGACCAATTAAATTTGTGCGGTAATGACGTGTTTTTTTAAAACAAATAAGAACGCAGAATTTTTTTTAATTCCACCTTTTCACAAAATATACATAAATCAACCAACTTTAGCCCTTAAAAAATTTGCATTTAAATTCCAAATTAAGTGATTTGATAAATAATTATTAAAATACCGGTATGGCCCGACTCGCTCCCGCCGACTCGCTCCCGGCCCAACTCGCTCCCAGCCCAACTCGCTCCCAGCCCAACTCGCTCCCAGCCCGACTCGCTCCCAGCCCAACTCGCTCCCAGCCCGACTCGCTCCCAGCCCAACTCGCTCCCAGCCCGACTCGCTCCCAGCCCGACTCGCTCCCAGCCCGACTCGCTCCCAGCCCAACTCGCTCCCAGCCCGACTCGCTCCCAGCCCGACTCGCTCCCGTTTAAAACTGTAAACGCATTTTTATAACAGAATATTAGTTTAGTAAAAAATGTACATATGACACAAAATTATATAACAAAAGGAAGATGGATTTGATGCAATGCGTGATGCAGTGTATTATTAGACATTATGCTTTATCGCACAGTAAAGAGGCTTAGGCTTAGGCTTAGGCTTAGGCTTAGGAAAATCCATCTTCCTTTTGTTATATAATTTTGTGTCATATGTACATTTTTTACTAAACTAATATTCTGTTATAAAAATGCGTTTACAGTTTTAAACGGGAGCGAGTCGGGCTGGGAGCGAGTCGGGCTGGGAGCGAGTTGGGCTGGGAGCGAGTTGGGCTGGGAGCGAGTTGGGCTGGGAGCGAGTCGGGCTGGGAGCGAGTTTGGCTGGGAGCGAGTCGGGCCGGGAGCGAGTTGGGCTGGGAGCGAGTTGGGCCGGGAGCGAGTCGGCGGGAGCGAGTCGTGGGCAACCCTTAAAATACTGGTTACAATCTTTGTTATTAATCCGCTTTAGTGAAAAATTTTAAATGTTTTTATTGTTAAATAGTCAAATCAATACTGTAAATATCGCAGTCAGCTAGATTTTATTTGCCTATAATAATTTTTTTTTTCATTTAATTTGCTTTTATGTCACTAATTTGTTTGTATACTTTTTAACCAAAATTTTGCTTTACAATTAAATGTTTGTAAGAAATCTTAAAAATTAAAATTCACCTTTTCTGTATTTGTGGTAAAATTTGAAATTTCTAGTTTTTGTGCACTTAAAATTTCTTGTTTTGGTGGTAAATAATGCATTTAAAATTTCGCATGATTTTAAACTAAGGTTGTTTTGGAACTACTGAATTACTAAACATTTTGATTAATTTTAAAATACAGGTATTCTAGTCAATCTAAGACAAAGCCAAAAGCTTAATTTAAAAATTTTGTTCAAAATCAACCAGTAATAAACAAATAGGCATATTTTTCCAAAAAACGGCTACACTGGACACTTAAAAAACCATTCTCTGGAAAAAAACCACTTCCGAAAAAAAAACGACTTTCAAAATAAAAATCACTCTCTAAAAAGACAGTTTTGTAGAATTAAAAAAAAAAATTTAAAAAAATTATACTTTAAATTTATACTTTAAATTATACATTTAAAAAAATTATACTCTCCCATTGTTTAACACAATTCTTGTGTTTTCCGTTTGAACCAAAAATAAGTTTAGACAAACTAAAATAGTTATTTAACTTATTTTAAAATATTGGTTTTTATAATTCAAAACTTTTGATTGCTTATAAAACAATTCACAGACGAAAAAAAAACTACACCGCAGTCGAATTTTTTAAAGAAATGTCCTATTAATTTATTACTGTTCAAAATAAAACAAAATTAAAAAATAAGGTTTTCGCTACCTAAGGTTGTTTTCTGCAAAGTTTTATTAAAATTCATTTAGTATTAACTACATAATTTGTGTATATAAAATGCCCATTCTCTTGCAATAATTTTAGTTTATAATTTTAATTTTATTTTTTTAAAAGTTTTTTCTTAAATTTGTAATTCCTTTTAAAATCTGTAGTTGTGCGCAATGCTTCTTAAATAGTCCCAGTGTGTTCGGTTTTCATAATCTTGGACGATCGTCAGGATCCTTTCGTGAAGTTCTCATCATCATAATCAAGTTTTTATGGATCATAAAAAAGCAAACAGAATAGTTTTTTAACATAAATAAAGCTAATATACGTAAGTTTTAAATCGCTCATTTAATGGTTGGGGCTGCGGAGATATCTTCGTCTTAAATGGCCGGAGCTCCAGAGCATAATATTTGAGGTTCGGAACACATACATATATTTATGTATATAAAAGTGTGTTCTTTCGTGTTTTTTTTACAACAACCGATGATCGAAATGAACGAAAAAGCCAAAATTCAAAAGCCTTCTTTTTAAACATACGCTAATTATTTATTACACACGTGTTACGTAATAAATAACCTCTGGGAATTAAGAAAACAAAAGCTAAACTTTAGGCGAGTAAATCGATTTTTATTAATTATGCAAATATTTTGCACAAAAAGACTGCACGCAGGAAAATGATACAAGTTGATGAATGTATTTTCCGCCAGGACTAAAACGAAGCGGGACTAAAACGAAGCGGGACTAAAACGAAGCGGGACTAAAACGAAGCGGGACTAAAACGAAGCGGGACTAAAACGAAGCGGGACTGAAACGAAGCTCGCGGTGATTTTTTTCCGGGACTCAAACGAAGCGGGACTAAAAAGTAGCAGATTCATTTCGGCACACTATTGCTGTAGGTAAAAACGGGTTGAATTTAGTGGTCGGGTGTTAAATTGTAGTTGTAAATAGTTAAAAGACAACGTTGAAATGTGTAGGAGTCAAAGCACTGCACTTAAACTCGATTAAGAGTGTCTTTTTAAAAAGTGCCAAAATTAAATGCACTTTTTTCCCAAATTTTCCTCATTTTGATACTATTTAGCATTTTAGCTGTAACTTTTTGCCAGTTACACCTTGAACAATAAGTAAAAGCTTAAATTAAAGAAAACTGTCTGGAGATAATGATAGGCTTTTAAATTTTTAAAAGCCTATCATTATCTCCAGACAAATGAATGAAAATGATGCTTTTTGACTGAAAAACAATCGATTGTTTGTAAAGTGCCGAAATTAAATGCATACATTTAATTTCGGCAATTTTCCATTTTTTTAAAACTGATTTAATTAAGTAAAAAAACAACTTTCGTACAGTGAATTTTTCATGACGCAATGCAGTATCGTAAAATCTTTAAAATGAGCTATCAAACGTGAAAATCAGGCCATACAGTGAAAAGTTACATTGGAAAAACGAAAAAGTGCCGAAATTAAATGCACTACGCGAAGGCCTTCGATACAGTATCCCATTCTAAGTTACCATTAAAACTAAAGGGTTACGGTATTGTTTCTTATTTTTATTAATGACCTCCCTGAGTGCCAGTCTGCAAACTGCAAAGCTAAAATGTTTGCAGACCATACTAAAATTTACTGTTCTTTCAAAAATCAAACCCAGCCACCTTTTCAAAAATCTTTAGATGCTTTTTGTGCCTGGTCTGAGCGTTGGCAGCTGCGTATTGCGTTTGAAAAATGTTCTGTAATTTCCTTTGGTAACCAGTTTGAAAATATATACTCATTTGACAATGTCAACCTCACTAGGGTAAATCATGTCAAGGATCTAGGAATAACAATCTCAAATGACTTAAAATTTTCGCATCACTGTTCAGAAATTGCTAAAAAAGCATTAACTAAAGTTGCACTTCTGTTTCGCGCCTTCAGAACTAAAAATGCATATTTACTACTTAAGGCGTACAAAACGTACATTCGCCCTATTTTAGAATATGTGGAATTCTCATTTACGCAAAAATGTTGATGTTATAGAGGGGGTTCATAGAACGTTTACTAAGCGCCTTTTTAAACGATGTAGCATGACTTTTGGTAGCTATAAAAATCGGCTTATTAAATTAAAGCTTGAAAGCTTGGAACAAAGACGAATTATAAATGTATTGTGCTTTAAAATTGTAAAAAATTATGTTGACGTTGACTGTGAAAAATTTTTTGAAATTGATACTAGCTTAAGAGCAAGAAATAATGGTTGTAAACTTAAAAAAATTGAAAATTTTAGAATTGATTCCAGAAACTATTTTTTTAGTAATAGAGTTGTAAATCTTTGGAACGATCTAAGCAGCGATATAGTTCTTTCTAGATCTGTTAAAAAATTTTCGTAAAAAATTAAAAAATCTTGACTCTTCATTCTTATCAACGTACATTGATAATAAGTAATAGTTTATTTTTGAGCGATTCCACATTCTTTTACATGTGTTACCCCGTGCTCCAAATAATTTTTGTTTGTATTTTATTTTTCGAATATAATTCACAGTAAGTGTTCTACATTTATATTGTGTATTACCTTGTTGAAAATAAATAAATAAATAAAATAATGTTTATGTAAAAAAAGCAAAAAGCAAAAAAAACATTACATTTGCTTAATTATAAAAAACTATATTCGAAACCACTATAGTCTATACAAAAATGATGCGGAAGGTCATATCTCCATAACGCGATGTAGAATATGTACGGGATATATATCGGAGAATAGCTTAGACATTTGGCTATTTTTAGAAAGGTTAGAAAAAACTGTTTTTTATGACATCATCACTTTGGTTTATGTGATGAAAAAACCTGGTCCCAAAAAAAACAAAACTTTTTATTAGTACGAGATCGGAAACGCCGCTCCGTATGCTGTTAAAACATACTTTTTCGAGTTTTTTCTGAAAGTTTGAGGGAAATCGGCTCGTTCAAATTTTTTTATGATGCGTTGAAAGCGCACGGATTTCGCGATTTTTCGCCAAATTAATACACTGCAAAAAGATAGGTTTTGTTTTGCTTCCTGCTCGGCGTGTGTATGATTTTAATCATATTGTTTTTTATCCATTATTTTTGACTTTAAAATTTTTTTGGGGGTTGACCCCCCGGGGCTAGGTGGGTTTAAACACAAATGCCAAAAATTTTTTTCTAAATTTTATTTCAAAACCATCAAAAATGTAAAATTTATCACATACGACGAATTTTGATATATTGTTTGTGTAAAAAAACCTATTATTAAGCTTACAATAAGCTGACAAAAATGATGAATTTAAAATTTGAAAGCATTCCAAGCTTGTATGCTGGCAGCAGCAAACCATTAAATTAAAATTAAAATTAAACTAAAAAATAAGCCTAAAAGTTTATTTTTTGAATTTCCAGGTTATTTTGTTAAAAAAAAAACACATATTTTTAAAGTTAAAATCCTACTAGAAAATCGCCAAATATTGCAGCTAAAAAATGCTCTTTTTTAAATGTTTTTTTACTTGCAAAAATGTTTCCCCGTTTGTCAACACAAAAACAAATTTCTAATAACTATGCCTCCCAACTTTTACCAATATCCAAATGTAATTTTTTAAAGTAATATTATTTTTCGTTTAAAAACGTTTGAATCCGCGATCTGGGGTCCCATTCTGAAGAAACCCTTATATTTACCCCGGTAAATCCATTTCAAAGAAAATAAAAAAATAAATATATATTGTAAATAAATAAACCTGCCGCATATGGGACAGAAAATGATTGCAATGAATATTTTTGTAATTTTTATTTCTCGCGCCGCGCAAAATAAAAGAATTAATCAATGCGCGTATTTTATTTTTTATTAAATTAATCCTAGAGATATTAAGAGAAAATATTTAACCACCTCTCGAGTTGGATAAATTCTTATTCTTAAAACAATAAAAAAAATTTAACCCGACTTTTACCTAGGTAAAATTGATTTTTCACTCGCATCCTTAAGCACGTAAAAAAAAGTTAACCCGGGTTAAATTTTAACCGTGCGTCAGAATGCGCGCCCAGGTCTGAATTGCGTCATTTTAATTGCGGAAGAGCCAATAAAAATCATCAATTATGATGTAACGCCAAAAATCAGTAGGGGATCAGCTACGGCGCACATTTGTCCGCCTAGGAAAGATCAGGAGAGAAGAGTTAAGAAAGCCTGTCACTTACGCCCTAGCAGGCTTTTGCTTGTTGCTGCGAAGTTCGGTCTTGGGCGCCAGCCAGGTAAAGGTAAACTCAGTTGGATCCGCTATTAAGTTAATAATTAGTACTATTTATTGACGAGAGCTAAGTAGGGGGTTAACCGACTGAGCTCTCGTCTAAGTTGCCAAACGCCTATTTAGGGTATTTAAGTTTATTAGTGGCCAAACAATGGTATTACCGGGCCGGTATGCAAAACACAGAAAAAGTGGGTAAGCCTAATTTGCAGGACGGCACCTAAATGGGACTTTACTTAGCCTATTGTGTAACCTATAAAAATAATTACAAAATTTACTATGTTGTTTGTGCTTGGCCTGGGCGGTAACTTAACTAAAAATGGGGGCGCTTTTTGGTTAGCGGAAGCTGCGGGCGATGAAGGGGGGAAAATACAAAAATATGGCTTAAAGCCAAATGAACACCGGTTTAGTAAATTTGGCACGTTTAGAAGGCAAACTACCCACAAAAACCTACACAAAGGCAGACTGGCAAATACGGGGTGGGTGGGTAACCCAAAGACTAACCCTTAAGTAAAGAAGGGCCTTAGCTTAAGAAGGGGGAATTGGGGAAAAGCCTAAACCACCACTAACTTAAGGAGAACCCTAATTTAACTAAACTTAAGTGTCTGAATTAATCTTAAGGAGCTAGTACTGACTAGCTCTGACTAAAGCGGACCACCTAAGCCACGGAGGGCCATTTTACCTGGGCTGAACTACCATCATTATTCCACCAATCTGCAAGTATTAGCCGGGTGACTAGGGGGGTTTAAACCGCAAATTGAATCAGGATATAAAAATATTACCAACGTTGCATATTACGCTAGTTGGCGCGGTTTCTCTGTAGGGGGGCTCGACGAATCGCCATGAATTTCCACCATTAATTAGCCAAAGTTTTCCAAAAGAAGGGGAGGGGTGAGCCGAACAAAAACACTAAAAATAACGTCGGCCGGTTATAATACAACTGGAGCCGACTCGGCTCTTCGAAGGGGGACACAACAACCCGGCCCCGGACAACCCAGGGGGGTAAACCGAACAGTAGAAAAAACAGAGGGTTTCTTTTCAAAACCCTCCTTCAAAAATCGTGACGTTTTTCTGAAAACTCTCTGAGCTGGTTAGGGAGAGAGAGTTGGTTGAACGCGAGTCAAAGAAAACAACTGACTTTTGGCGAAACCGCGCCACTTATATATGCAGAATTTTAATAACAAAAACCCACATGTTTGTATTTTGCAACACGCTATAAACCCCACTCCGGTCAACGGGCTACTTGCTGATTGTTTACTCATTTTGCGCGCCCCAGCAAAATGAGGAGCCTAAAACAGTAATTTGAGCGGCCTGCGGCGCGTAAAGTACGACCGCCTTTTCACCGCCGACTTAGTTGGTTTGTAAGTGAGGCGAGCCACCCGGCGTGGGAACGACGAGCTGCCTGTGCAGCTAAGGGGAGGGAAAGAAAAATATTTAGTAATTACGTACGAGACGAAGGGGCGCAGGGGGAAAAGGGGACCAACGCCCGGCGACACTTTTGCGTCGCATGACGTTATGACAAAAATTTGCATGACGTAAGGAAGTATTTTCAAATTTTAACAAAAATTTATGTTGCGTTTTCATGGGGTTATTTGGACCACTTTCTAAAAAATCGCAAAAACCGCGCGCTTTCAATGCATCATAAAAAAATTTGAGCAAGCCGATTTCGCTCAAACTTTCAGAAAAAACTCAAAAAAGTATGTTTTAACAGCATACCGAGCGGCTTTTCTTATCTCGTACTAATAAAAAAGTTTCACCTCAGACTTTTTTAGCTTTAAAATGTCATATAGTATTCATGATCACGTCATATATGTTTTGCTCCGTGAGATAGGTTGTCAGAGGAGCAGCGGCAAAACAGGGCTTCAAAATGAAGGTGCAAATATGGTTAAAAGAATGCCGCGCGGGCGGGTTATTAGAAAGGCGGGGAGGGGGGCCTTATTAGACATAAATGCGGGAGTTCCTTTATGCGCAAGGTGTCCTTTGATGCGCAGGGGATTCCTTCAGTTTATAACAATGGATTTTGACCAGGGTGTTTGTTTCTTTTGGGACCAAGTTTTTTTTGACCGCATCAGCCTTAGTGATGGCGTCATAGAAAAACAGTTTTTCTAATCTTTTCAAAAGATAGTTAAAAGTCTGAGCTATGCTTCGATATATGTCCTGTACATATTCTGCCTCGCGTTATGAAGATTTCACCTTTCAAATTTCCAGTTTTGCCGCCAGTCCGCATTATTTTTGTATAGGTTATACTTTGTAAACAAAATTACTAAAATTAAAACTGCAAGACACATTGGTTTAACGGTCAAAATCAAAAATTACATTGTAATAATTTTCCATTAAATCTCTTGGTTAATATATTGTCGGAATTATAATCATTTTTTTATTTTTAAACAAAAATGCAATTTTTTTATTCTACTGCTATGTTTACAGAAATTAGAGGGTAAACAAAATAACAAACTAGCTTTAAAAAATGATCTAAGAATGGAGCAGGAAAAAGGACCGATATCTCCCCGGGCGTAAGTTTAGACAGAAAAGTTGTGGACTAGTCTGAGATGGACATTATTTACACCATAAGAAATTTGTATTTGATTTGGCCAGCTGGCCACTGAATAAAAATTTCTACCATATAATAATAATTTATTTATACGTTGAACTAATTGCACAGCAATTAACCAAAAATTAATCAACAATTAATAATCTTTGACAAGCGCTAAATCGCCACTTTTTCAAATAGAAGGTTATATTTGTATGTGTAAAAAACAAATCTAAATTTGAAAAAGCGGCGATTTCGCGCTTATTAAAGATTACTGTGAGTATGTTTTTTTTTCAATTGTCGTTTCATCAAACTAAAAAAATGCAACAGTGTTGTGTATTAGTTCAACGTATAAATAAATTATTATTATATGGTAGAAATTTTTATTCAGTGGGCAGCTGGCCAAACTAAATACAAATTTTTTATGGTGTAAAAAATGTCCATCTCAGACTAGTCCACAGCTTTTCTGTCTAAACTCACGCCCGGGAAGAAATCGCTCCTTTTTCCTGCTCTATTCTTAGAGCATTTTTCAAGGCTAGTCTACCACTTTTTAAAATTAAATTAAAGAAGTAAAGTAACCTAATAAAATACAGTATTAGCTGCTCGATGACAAATGTTTATAATCAATCTGTTGCCGAGATATAATGTTTTTGTTTTAATATTATCTATAGAAAACCTATTTTTCGTTAACATTATGTGAAAAGTCGCAAAAACAAGGATTGCAATTATATTTTTGAAACAAAAATAATAATAATGAGAAGAAGAAAATGAACATGAATTACGAAACTTACCCATGTTCGTTAATTATAGTTGGCGCAGTGCCGTAGGGCTACATTGCTGTGTGGCGCTCCCGCACCACTAATGATTGCAATTATTTTTTTGAGATAAATAATAAGCGGAAGAAGAAGATGAACTGAATTACAAATTTTATTTTATCCACATTCTCTGATTATAGTTGGGGCGGTGCCGCGGGGTTAAATCGCCACATGAACGGTAAAGGAATATCGATTTTAAGATATGAGCGTTAGAATAATAGTAATAAAAATAAGTAGAAGAAGATGAACATTAATTACAAAATTTTTTCAACGTTGGTTAATTATAGTTGGCGCTGTTGGCTAAATTGGTAGTTGGCTAAACTGCCGCGTGGCTTCCCGCGCCACCGATAATTGCAATTATTTTTTTAAAATAAAACTTTAAATTAATTTTTTTTATCAGCAAATTAAGAATTAACAAAAAATATTTTTTCGTTTTCACCGTTTTCCGCGCGGTTGAAGTAGATGGCGCTGTGCGGTTTCCGCCAACATAGCAACCAAGCAGTACCCTCGTGTCCAATACCCTAGTGACCAGTGCCCTTGTGTCCGGTTCCTGTAGGAAGCTATGAGGCACGGCGGAGGCAGCCAAAACTACTTCAAAGCAGGCTGGAAGCAGGTGGCTCTACCTCCTAACTTATAGGGTTAAACCAATGTATTTCATTAGAAAAACGTTTAAACTTTTTAAAAGTTATTTAAAATCACTTTAAATTGACCTTCGTGTCCAATACCCTTCAATAATCTGGCAAATTGTGCGGTTGATCATGACGTATATGCAAATTTTATTCAAAACAATTATAACTGGGCCGAATCAACTCTACATAAGTTGATATTTAGAACATATATACAACTGACAACGGGGAATCGATTGATAATCCCGATTTTGTAATTTGACAAATTGTGCGCTTGATCATGACGTATGAAAATTTTATTTAAAACAATTATAACTCGGCCAAATAAAATTTATATAACTTGAAATTCGGAACATAGATACAACTGACAACGAAAATCGATTGATAATCACGATTGATCTGAAAAATTGTGCGGTCGATCATGACGTATATGTTAATTTTATCTAACACAATTATAACCCGACCGAATAAAATCTATATAACTTGAAATTCGGAACATAGATACAACTGACAACGGAAAATTGATTGATAATCACGATTTTGTAATCTGCAAAATTGTGCGGTAAATCATGACGTAAATGCAAAGTTTATTTAAAACAATTATTCTCTTAGAAAGTTTTGCACACATGAAGTGCAAATTTTTCTAAGCACGTCAATATTTTGCACTGAATTCGATTTTATTGCAAATAGTAAAAAAAAATTTGCAAACAAATTTTGTGCTTATGTGGCAAAAAATCGATTTTGTATTAAAAACGGGAAAATTTGTTTACTTATTTGCACTTCTAAAGTGTAGGCAGCCATATTGAATTTATATCTTTACCCTGTTACATAATAAAATCATTTTGTTCTCAGATTTTGTGGTAGGGTAGGGTGGTAGGGTCGGGATTGACTTACAATAAAAACCAGTTAAACCAAAAAATATCTGACACAAAATTAGCAATTTTTACCTATTTTTCTTAAAACATTAAGAAACAAACGATAAAATAAAAGTTCTTCTATTTCAAACTTCCACCCCAGCCTCTAAATTCAAGTATATTATATATATATACAATTCAAGTATATATATATATATTCAAGTATATATCTATACTTAGGATAAATTTGCTAATGTATGGAATAAAATTGAAATAATACTTAAATAAAATAGATTAAGTGCCTTATTAATTGATTAAACCTGTTCTTTTTGTAAGGTATTTTTGCTCTATTCAATTGGTCGATTTTTAAGTTTTTGAAATACAATCACTTGAGTTTGGCTAGTAGATGTAGAAATGTGCTTTATTTTTTGCATTTTTTCCCTAAAACCATGGAAAATTTTCAATTAAAACCGCTGGCAATATTTAATTTTGGATATTGATTTTGTACGCCATGTCAAAAAAACGGTTTGATTTTTGCATGTCGTAGGGTTTTTTGTTTTAAATGTGGGGTTTTGAAATTAAAAAGTATAAAAAAATTTGAGTTTTTATGGATCAGCTTGCATAGAGAACTGGATTTTTACAACTGAAAACCAGCGGGAAGAAATAAATTTGATACAATATTACACAAATTTAACATACATTTATTAAGCACTTGTAAGAGAACATAACATGCACTTGAATTGCACTGCAGTCTAAAAAGTCTGCAATGTAACTGCAATATTTATAGCATTTTAGCACTTAGCAGCTTATGCACAATAATTTACATTGTGCAAATTAATCAGTGCAAGATGCCATTTGTACGTTTATTCTTGTTAAATACTTTGCAGGGTTCGCAATAATCATAACGCCCCTCTATCGTGAACATTATTTTGCACATTTTTTCTGAGAGATTATAACTCAGCCAAATAAAATTTATACGTCTTGAAATTCGAAACATAGATAGAACTGACAAAGGAGAATCGATTGATAGTCACGATTTTGTGATCTGACAAATTGTGCGGTCGAACATGACGTATATGCAAACTTTATTTAAAACATTTATAACTCGGTTGAAAAAAATTTATATGACTTGAAATTCAGAACATAAATAAATAGAACTTGTAATGGAGAATCGATTGATAGCGATGTTTTTTTGATTTAACATTTGTGCAGTAAAGGTAATAGGGATATACAGTTTATAAATGGATTGATAATCACAATTTTGTCATTTGACAAATTGTGCGGTCGATCATGACATATATGCAAATTCAAAGATTATCTTAACGGCCGCCGCCCACAAGACAAGACTTGAACTAAGTTTTAATGCTATGAAAAATATTGAATAAATACATATTTAGAGTGGAATAATCAAGGTTGTTTTAAACATTCAAGCCAAAGAAGTTTATCTGGATACAATTTTGCATCCACACAAATGACTCCTTTTCTATGCCAAAAAAATTGCAAACAAAGAGGTTTCAACGTTGCAGGTAATTATTATTTTTTATGGCTTTAAATTTTTTAAATCGTCTATAACTGGTAGTTGCATGTCTATAATTATATCCCACTAGATTTAGTTTCGTGCGACAACAATGATACCATTAGATATATCAAACAAAAAGTATTCCCTGTTTTTTTTACAGATACTAGGAAAATTTTGACAAAAAATTTTTTAAAAAAATTTTTCGTTTGAGTTTTTATAACTTTCGAACGCGCCACGATCAATATGCAATTATTTGAAATTAAGGTTTTTGAATTTTTGGCTACCTTCTAAATTTTTTTTTTTGGGGGGGGGGGGAGGGTTAGTCCCAAATAGTATTATAAAAAGTTACTTTTACTTTTACTTAAACTAATAAAAATAACGGATTATTTTTACTTTTACTCGACTTCAAATTTCACCTACTTTTACGTTTACTTTTATTGGACTTTAAAAATTTCAATTACCTTTACTTTTACTCTTACTCGGATTTTTTTCCTGCAAATACTTAAATTCACTTCAGTAAAATTTAAGTAATTTCAACGAGTAGATTCCTTATGGGCTTGTTGTAAAATGAGTGGCAAAAAAGTTTTATAAGCCTTTAACACGCTAAACATCATTTTTTTAGACCAAAAAACTTATGAAAATAAAATTTTATGCATGAAATTAGGAAAACACTTTAGAACGAAGCTCCAGAGCCCCAAAATTTTAGAAGGTACATTGTGAGTTGTAAAAACAGCAAATATTTGTTGAATGAAGTTTAAAAATTGAAATTTTTGACATCAGCGTGTCGAGAGCTTTATTATGATTATGAACACGACGGTATTTAGCTAAATACATAAAAACTTTACCCCCCCCCCAAAAAAAATTTTAGGGGGTCATTTTTTTTGGGTTTTAAAAATGGTAGACATTGGGTAACACGAGTCAAAAATAATATTTTAAACATCAGCCTGTCGAATGCTTTCATATGAGTACAAACATGACGGTATTATAATAAACTCATCTCCTTACGGAATAGGGTAACTGACTTACTTAATTTCGGCCACCAATTTAGGGTGTTAGAAAATTGGCTTATTTTTAAAACACAAAAGAACTAGCACAAAAGTAACAGGATGAATGTTGAATAAAGTGTTTTTGTAAAAGTTTTTTGTTTGTGTTTTTCTGCATTATCAACATTTTCATACAAAAAATGAATTTTTTGTGATTTTTTGGATTTTTTCTTTGTGTTTAAACTACATCAAATTTAGAATCAAGTACTATATAATCTTAAAATAACTTCTATTTAAGGCTCAAAATTGTTAATTTTCATGTTTTGATATTTTCTTCAAAATCACTTTGCAATGCGTTTAACTAACTGCGCATTTTAAGATACCGTTAATTTCGGCCACCTTAAAATTCACGTGAAAGAACCTGTTTAACACGATTTGCACAATCATGTGTACGGGTGGGGTTACATAACATATAATTTACTAGGTTGTATTAAATTATGAATAGACCGGAAGGAATTTCCCAAAAGTAATATAGAAACACATTAAAAAATCAGATTATTTTCTTGGCGTTGGGAAGCGAATGCATCCCAACCCACCACTTACCTACCACGATGTAGAGTATTAATGCTTCAAAAAGTTGTGAAAGTAAATTAAAATATAGTAAAAATGTCAGGTTATTTCCTTTGGCGGAGGGATGTATTCATAGGAATTACGTAGCAAACATATGTGCGGGCTGGAGTCATCCAACTCTCAATTGCCTAAGTTTGAACTATCAAGAAACCGGTATAGGAATTTCTCAAAGATTATTGAAATGCAGTAAAAAAAAACTCGATTATTTTCTTGGCGAAGAAATGCAGTCAGATATGAAACATCAAAAATAGGCAACGGTTGGTGTGGAATTATACCATTCCTTAACTTTTTTAACGTCTTGTTCCCCTTAAAGTTGATAGTTTTGGGTTATGTAATCGTTTTTGTGTTTTAGGCTTTTGTTTTTGTTTTTTGTTAAATCAAAAAAGGTGGCCGAAATTAAGGCGGATTTAGTTTTTTTGTTATTTTTAGGTTAAAAATATAAAAAACTCAATAGAGTGGAATAAAATTTTTACCAGGCTTTCTTTAAAGTTGGCTGGCTGTAGCAAAAGCCATGTTATGTTGAAATATTCTTTTACACCAAAAAAAATTCAACAAAACACACGTGTTATTAAACTAAAGGTAAACCCAACGTGGCTGCAACAGTTGTTCGTTAGATTAAAAAATGCCTCCCATTAAATAACCACTAAAATCACGAGAATCTGACGTTACTTCATAAAACAAATACTCCGTATTAAATCAAATCTAATTCCCCGATAAAGTGACGCCAGATTCTCGTGATTTGAATGGTTACTTAATGGGGCATTTTTTAATGGCGCCCGGAAAAAATACATTCTGCAAAATATCTTCGGAAAGAATATCTTCTGAAAGACTTTTATTTTCTTTTTATTTTCCTAAGCCTAAGCAAAACCTTAAATCAAGCTAAAACGACATAAAAAAGTTTAAAAAAAGCTTTAAAAGTTTTTAATAGTACTGAATAATTTACTGCTGAAAGAAGATATTTTTTCCGGAAGATATTTTGCAGAAGGTATTTTTTCCGGACACCTTTTTAATCCAACAAACAACGAACGAAACGAACAAAGTCTTGCTAATAGCTATAAAAGTTTGCAAACGGAAAAAATAAGTTATGTGTACCAAGAATAATACTTAAGGATAAATATGGCAGTTCTTACAAAATGTTTAAGTATTAGTATTTCATTTAAAGTTAAATGCCAAAATTTTATAATCAGTTCGTATTATGTATTTTAATTTTTATGATGACTAAAGATAAATTCTATCAGGGTGAAAATAAATGAGTGGTAAAGTAACCACTCGTCTTTTGAGAATATATCACGTGCAAAAAACACATGACGGAGCTAAATAATAATTGGTTACATAACCGCTGAAAACTTTTTTTTTAATTTTTCTCGTTCAGGGGTTTATTGTTTATTTCTTCCTGGCGTAGAGCGGTTACGCCCTTAATTTCAGCCTGGAAGACTTTAGCTTTAGTTATAAATTTACTTTATTTAGTAAGTTTTCGCGTTAGTTGTATTGTGTATCAATCAATTCCTGTGTTTAACTTAATAAAGATTTAAACATTTAAATTTTTTTATTGTTCGTTTTAACAATAGTTATAGCCAGTTTTTTTAGGTGGCCGAAGTTAATGGCACGCGCCTTAACTTCGGCCACTATTAAAAAAGTTTAAACTTCCACCGATTTTTAAGTGTAACAGAATTTTTTTTAATTTTGCAATGAAATAACAAAAATAGCTGTCGTCTGATTTTTAGACTAAATTCTGGCTCGATTAGAAGAACCAGAAAAAAATTATTCAAAAAAATAAAAAAAGAATGGCCGAAATTAAGTCAGTTACCGTACATTAATGGGTGCAAAAAATAAGTAAATACTGAACAAACTTTAATAAACTATATTTTTTTGAAGTCAATATCGAGTATAAACAGCTTTTACATAAGTATAAACACGACACTTAAAATCAAAAATTAACTAAATTACGATTTTTCAAATTTGGGGATATTTGGGGGTACAGGTATGTAACCAAGTAACTATAAAAACATATTAACCGAAAATTAAAATTTTTGCAATAAGTGCGCATAGAGCTTTTAAACAAGTATAAACACGAGTTATAAAATATAAACCCTTTTATTAATTTTGGGGATACAAAGAGGTTTGTATTTTAGTTACCAAACATTTTAGAGCAATTTTTTTTAAATCAGCTCTTCAAGAGTTTTAAAATGATATATTATTCGCCTAGAGCGGCTATGTCAAAAGTTGAAAATTTTAGGGTCACCAGTGCAGTGCCTTCGGGCATGAAAAATTTTTTAGGACCGTCACCAAAAATTAGAGCATAAAACTGGTAAGAAAGATTTAGGGTCTATGGAGCCGAGGGAACCTGGAGCCATAAATTGGGAAGTTAGAGCCCAAAGTAAAAATCGCTAAAACGTTTACCTAAGCCTAAGCGAAACCCAAATCTAAGCCCAAACCAGTTCCTATTTCTCGTGGATCCAAGTTTTCAAAAATTTTTAATAGCTCCAAATTCCCTGCTTATGGCTCTAAAAACCCCGTGTCCTAAGAAATCCCCCTGGTCTCAAATCTGTGGCTGAAACAGTTTTTAAGCATTGGCCAAAATAGTGCACTTTTTACCTGCAATGCAAACGATTATTGCCAAAAGCCTAAAATAGACCTCCTTCAACTCTTTAGGTACCCGATCCAGGTAATTTACCCCTAACCAATTATGTATTTTTGAGCTTAAAAATTATGGACAATCTGGACAATTAAGGATTCATTCGTTAAAAAGTTAAAAAATTGGCTGAAAAAAATTGCCTCTGAATTTGAGGGTTTTTAGGTCTAATCTCCCAAAATTTAAAAAAAAAATTTTTTTCAAGAGGTAGCAAAAAATTTAAGGATCTTAACTTAAGACATTTGCATATTGATCGCGGCGCGTTCAAAAGTTAGAAAAGCTCAAATGAAAATTTTTTTGTAAAATTTTCCAACATAGTATCTCTAAAAAAACCACAGAGGGAAGTATTCAAATATAAGTGAAAATATCAGGTCATTAGTAAAAATGGTAAAAACTCTAAAAACTCAACGTTTAAACAATCTTTAAGGTGTTCAAAACGGGAGCGAATGCTATTGTGGCGATGAGTGTGAGCTGAAATCTTTTATTGAAAAACCGAACGGAGAGTGCAATATGACGTGTACAGGGGACTCAAACAGTACTTGTGGCGGAAGCTGGAGAAGCTTAATTTACACAGCTCCAAGTGTTGTCAAAGGTGACGAATGCAGTAAAGGTAAATACACAAGTTGTTATGTATAATAAAAAGAAAAATATTATAATTATTTCCCCACTTAAATCCTAAAAGTTTAATATAAAGTGTCACTGATTAATAAGTACAGCAGCTCCGCCAACCAAAATGTTTGTAAATTTTTCATTATTTTCATTAATTCAACGTCACATCATCATCACAATAATTAATAAATCAAGCGGGTTGTGACGGGAAACCAAAAATAAAAAGAATGTGGCCACATTTTGAACAGTACAAAGTCTAAACAAATATATTAAAGGTTGTGATAATATTAAAACTTAAAAAAGAAAATATCTCTGATTGGATTATCAAACGTTCATGTCACCTTATAGATTAGACTTCAGTTTATCAGGTTAACACTGTTTCTAAGTTTTTAAAAGTGGAAGATTACACTTAATTATCTACAAATGGCCCATAAATTTCATTCTGGGTGTATGTTTTTACAGTAATCATTTATATGTAGTTAGACGTGAAAGTATGTGGATTATAAGAGCTCAATGGTTTTAGCTGGTGGTAAGCTATTATTTTAATGAATAACAATACAGTCAATAAAAAATTGATTGCGATCATTTTTATAGCAAAATTTCAGCGACATAATTTACTTTGATTTGTTTATACAACAGTTTTGTGGATTATATCTAAGTGGGATTGAAGAACAAAAACGAAAAGGGATGTAAATTTTGACTTGTCGTGGCAATGCATTTAAATATTAAGGAGTGCCTGGCTGTCTACATATATTCCGTCTTAAAATTTCATCTACGATACCATTTTTTAAAATTTCAGGCTCGATAATTGCAGAGAAATTTTAATCACATGATACCAAAAAACACTAACTTAACTTAACACTTAACAAGACAACAAAATAATAAAAAGCATGGTTAGAAAGTGAAACCAAAGAAAATTTTAAGAGGAAGGAAAAAATAAAATCGGAAAAAGAGTAATCTCGGCGTCTAGTTTTGCAGCTTTCAGAGGAAAAAACTGAAAAAATGGTATACAAATTAAAGGAAAAATTGGCTTGCGTAAAGAAATTTTTAAAAATTGTTGTTACCGTTTTTAACATAAATGTCTAGAAAGGAAAAACTAAGGATCTTTGTGGTCCATTTTATGCCTCAAATGTAATGAATTGATGCTGTTGATTCATATTGTTTTTAAGTTTTGCAAGATCCACAGGGCAAGGGAAAAATGAATAGGTCTTAGCTTCTATAAGAAATTCGTATAAATTTAAGAAAGTTATGGTTGAAATGTATCAAGCTGACCTCGTAGGTTTGTATAAGGAGTTGAGCGGACCGACCTCTTAAAATGGTGCAGTTATGACGGTTTTCATGGGTGGCGCGGGAGCGCCACGGGGCGATTTAGCCCCGTGGCGCCGCGCCAACCATAATTAGAGAACGTGGGTAAATTTTGAAATTCAGAACCTTCTTCTTTTTCTTCTTCTTCTTCTTCTTCTTATTATTATTATTATTATTATTATTATTATTACTATTCCAACGCTCCATTCTTAAAAACGATATTCCTCATTCGTTACTGATTGATCAAAAATAAACATGGGCTCATTAGAAAGAAGAAGGAATTACGCAACTTTCTTAGGAAGCACTTTTTTCATTTAGGTCCTTGTTATCGATTTATTGATCAAAATAAAAAATTGAAAAATAGACAAATAAAAACTCCCAACCGCACAATAACAGCCTTTTGGCAACAATAAGGATTGTACAGAGCAGACAACCAACTTCCCCTCATAAAAACCGCACAAAAATAGCAGACCGATTTTAATTGGTGGCAGAAACGGCACCAGTTCCCAGCGCCATCTGCTTCAACCGCGCGGAAAACGGCAAAAACAACAGAGTACTTTTTTTAATTCTTGCATTACTGATGACAAAATTAATTCAAAGTTTTATTTATTAAAAAATAATAATAAGCGTCGGTGGCGCGGGAGCGCCACGCGCCGGTAATCATCGGTGGTGGGGGGTGCCATACTGCAATTTAACCACGGCACCGCGCCAACTATACATAGAGAACGTGAGTAAATTTTGTAAGTCATGTTCATCATCTTATTATTATTATTATTATTTTTACTTTAAAAATTATAATGCAATTGGCGCACGGCATCGCGCCAACTATATTTAGAGAACGTAGGTAAACTTTTTCTGGAGCGCAACTGCACCGCACTAACTATAATTAAACAACGTGGGTTAATTTTGTAATTTAAATTCATCTTCTTCTTATTATTATATTTTATTTTATCTCGGCAACGGAATGATTATAAACATATGTCATTGTGCAGCTAAAACAATAGTTTATTAGGCTATTTTTTCATTTAATTCAAAAAAAGTGGTAGACTAGCCTTGAAAAATGCTCTAAGAATAGAGCAGGAAAAAGGGGCAATTTTTCCCCGGGCGTATGTTTAGACAGAAAAGATGTAGACTAGTCTGAGATGGACATTATGTGGACTATAGGAAATTCACATTTGGTTTGGCCAGCTGCTGACTAAATAAAAATTTCTACGATATGATAATGATTTGTTTATACATTGATCTAATCACACAGCACTGTTGCATTTTTTTTAGTTTGATGAAATGTCAATTGAAAAAATCATATTCACAGCAATCTTTGACAAGCGCGAAATCGCCACTTTTTCAAATTTATAGTTGTTTCTTACACATACAAATATAACCTTCTAATTGAAAAAATGGCGATTTCGCGCTTGTCAAAGATTGCTGTGAGTATGATTTTTTAATTGACATTTCATCAAACTAAAAAAATGCTACAGTGCTGTGTGATTAGATCAATGTATAAACAAATCATTATCATATCGTAGAAATTTTTATTTAGTCAGCAGCTGGCCAAACCAAATGCAAATTTCCTATAGTCCACATAATGTCCATCTCAGACTAGTCTACATCTTTTCTGTCTAAACATACGCCCGGGGAAAAATTGCCCCTTTTTCCTGCTCTATTCTTAGAGCATTTTTCAAGGCTAGTTTAAAAAAACAGATAGGAACACAGAATATTTTTTAATTACCGCCTTTTTACAGATTTTTACACATTTGATAAAAAATTTAATCTTTTATATTAAACAGTTTTTGTGAAAATTTTAAATTGTTTTATTGTTGAATATAGTTGATTCAATACTGCAAATCATCACGGTCCTAGATTTGATTTGCCAAAGAAATTTGAAAAAGTACAAGAAGATATTTGTTTATTCATTAAATGGTCTATTTGGTCTTTTTTCTGTTTTGAAATAATACAGACTTAATTTAATAAAATAGAGACAATAAAGTAAATTTTTGGTTTTACCGGCAATTGTGTGACTAAGCACTAAATCTATATACACAAAACAAACTGTGTTTTATAGACAAATGTGTGGATAAAAACCGGAACTGTGCCTACTATGGAAGTACAGCTTGTGAAATGCGAAGTTCCGCTTACAATTATTCTAAGAATACCACCAAATCTGGAAAATCTTGCCAACGTTGGGATTCACAAAACTTACTAAACCTTACAACTTACAACCTTAGGTAAAAAAATTTTTACGCAAAATTGACACTTCTTTTTTTATTGTCTTTTACTTGTGTGTCTAGCGTTTCGCACGCAATAATGATGATCTCAGAAGCTTCTGAGGTCGATCCACTGACGCCAGGTTAACTACCGGCTAAATTAACTTTTTATTAAAAACGCACCATTCAAAAAATTTGAATAATTTCATAACAGTAGTAATCTTTAATTTTAATAAATTTGTTGCTGTCAATCAAAATAAATGACTTTAAAACGCTAAAATTAGAAAACAATAATAAAATGTAATTAATATCAGTAAAACGGTTTTAATAACCAAATAGTTAATTATTAAATTAACTTTTTATCAAAAACGCACCATTCAAAAAATTTGAATAATTTCATAACAGTAGTAATCTTTAATTTTAATAAATTTGTTGCTGTCAATCAAAATAAATGACTTTAAAACGCTAAAATTAGAAAACAATAATAAAATGTAATTAATATCAGTAAAACGGTTTTAATAACCAAATAGTTAATTATTAAATTAACTTTTAGGTTATTAAAACCGTTTTACTGATATTAATTACATTTTATTATTGTTTTCTAGTTTAACGTTTTTAAAGTCATTTATTTTAATTGTTCGGCAACAAATTTATTAAAATTAAAAATTCCTATTGTTGAAATTATTCTTTTTTGAATAGTGCATTTTAATAAAAAGTTAATTTAGCCTAACCTGGCGTCATGATAAACCTAGAAAGTTTTCTGAGGATATTATTGCGTCAAAAAACGCAGTAAAAGACAATAAAAAAAGAAGTGTCAATTTTGCGTAAAAAAAAATTTTTTTACCTAAGGTTGTAAGTTGTAAGGTTTGGTATAAATATGGCAAGTTTCCAGATTTGGTGGTATTCTTAGAATAATTGTAGCGGAAGTTCACATTTTCACTGTACTTTCATAGTAGGCACAGTTGCGGTTTTATTGCCACACATTTGTCTATAAAACAACAGTTTGTTTTGTATGATTTAGTGTAGTCACACAATTGCCGATAAAAATTCAAAAATTACTTTATTGTCTCTATTTATTAAGAATAGTCTGTATTGAACGGAAAAAAAAAGACCCCCAAATAGACCATTTAATGAATAAACAAATATCTTCTTGTACTTTTCCTTTTGGCAAATCAAATCTAGGACCATAAATAATATAATCAACTATATTCAAACAATAAAACAATTTAAAATTTTCACAAAAACTGTTTAAATATAAAAGAATTTGAGAATTATCAAATGTGTAAAAATCTGTAAAAAGGCGGTAATTAAAAAATATTCTGTGTTCCTATCTGTTTTTTTAAACTAGGCCTTGAAAAATGCTCTAAGAAGTGAGCAGGAAAAAGGGCAATTTTTCCCCGGGCGTATGTTTAGACAGAAAAGATGTGAGCCTGACCTGAGATGGACATTATATAAAATATATCAGGAAATTTGCATTTGGTTTGGCCAGCTGCTGATTTAATTTTTTTTTCTACAATATGATAATGATTTGTTTATACATACAATCTCATAACACAGCACTGTAGCATTTTTTTTAGTTTGATGAAATGTCAATTAAAAAATCATACTCACAGCAATCTTTGACAAGCGCGAAATCGCCATTTTTTCGATTCAAATAACTCTTGTATGTGTAAGAAAAACAACTATAAATTTGAAAAAGTCTCTTTTCGCGCTTGTTATTTAAAATGTAAAATATGGTTTATCAATTAGCATTTCATCAAACTAAAAAAAATGCAAAAAGCATCTCTGTGATTAGATCGATGTATAAACAAATCATTTATCATATCGTAGAAATTATAATTTAGTCAGCAGCTGGCCGAACTCAAATATAAATTTCCCTATCACTCCACATAATGTCCATCTCACACTAAAGTCTACCGTTTTCTGTCTAAACATACGCCGAGGGAAAAATTGCCCTTTTTTCCTACTATATTCTTAGAGCATTTTTCAAGGCTGAGGGTACCACATTTTTTGAATTAAATGAAAAAATAGCCTAATAAACTATTGTTTTAGCTGCACAATGACGCACGTTTATAATCATTCATTTGCCGAGAATAAAATAAAATATAATAATAAGAAGAAGAAAAAAATAAATTACAAAATTAACCCACGTTGTTTAATTATAGTACAGTGCGGTGCAGTTGCGCTCCGGAAGGGGTTTACTACGTTCTCTAAATATACCAAAAGAGATTTTTTTTTTTTTTGAGAGCGACAAAAATCCACTAAAGTGCAAATAATAAAAAAAAAGAAGATGATGAACATGACTTACAAAATTTACTCACGTTCTATGTATGAGTTGGCGCGGTTGCGGTGGAGTTTGATCTAGCAGTATGGCACCCCCCCACAGCCGATGATTACCGGCGCGTGCGGCGCTCCCGCGCCACCGATTACGCTATTATTATTTTTAATAAATAAAAGTTTCAATTAATTTTGCCTCATCATGCAATTTAAAAAAAATATGTTTTTGCCGTTTTCGCGCATTTGAATAACAGCTAAAAGTGGTGCTTTTTGCCACCAATTAAATCAGTCTCTATTTTTGTGCGGTTTTTATGAGGGGAATTTGGTTGTGCTATCAATCCTTATTGCCAAAAGCTGTTATTGTGCGGTTGGGGAGTTTTTATTTTGTCTATTTTTCGATTTTTTATTTTTAGATCAATAAATCCGTGACAAGGACCTAAATGAAAAAAGTGTTGCCTAACAAAGGCTGCGTAATTACTTTCTTAATGAGCCCATGTTTATTTTTGATCGACATAACAAATGAGGAAATATGCTTAAGAATGACATTTGGAATCGTAATAATAATAATAATAATAATAATAATTTACCAACGTTCTAATTATGGTTGGCGCGGCGCCCCGGGGCGAAATCGCCCCGTAGCGCTCCCCGCGCCAGCCATGAAACCGTAAGCTCCGTTTTCACATTGCACCAATTTATACAAACCTACGAGGTGGGGTTAGTTTTACTTTTTAGACCGTAACTTTCTAAATTTATACGAATTTCTTATCAAAGCTAAGCCTTACCTCCGTTTATCGAGAAAACAATATGAATCAACAGCATCAAATTCATTACATTTGAGCATAAATGGACCACAAAGGGTGCTTAGTTTTTCCTTTCTAGACATTTATGTTAAAAACGGTAACAACAATTTTAAAAATTTCTTTACGCAACCAATTTTTCCTTTAATTTGTATACCATTTTTTCAGTTTTTCCTATTAAAAGTGCAAAACTAGACGCCGACTTACCTTCCTACTAAAAATTTTCTTTTGTACTTTTCTAACCATGCTTATTATTTTTGTTGTCTTGTTAAGCTTAAGTTAAGTTAGTGTTTTTTGGTATCATGTGATTAAAATTTCTCAAATTATCAACCTAAAAATTTAGAAAAATAATTATCGTAGATGAAATTTAACGGAATAATTTCCCCCTTAAATATTAAATGAGTCCACGACAAGTCCAAAATTTACATCCTTTTTCGTTTTTGTTTCAATCCCACTTAGATATAATCCACAAAACTGTTGTATAAACAAATCAAAGTAAATTATGTCACTGAAAAGTTTTCTATAAAATAATCGCAATCAATTTTTATTGACTGTATTGTTATTCATTAAATAATAGCTTACCACTAAAACCATTGAGCTCTTATAATCCACATACTTTCACGTCTAACTACATATAAATGATTACTGTAAAAACATACACCCAATGAAATTTATGGGCCATTTGTAGATAATTAAGTGTAATCTTCCACTTTGAGAAAACTTTCAAAAAATGTAACCTGATAAACTGAAGTTGAAACAGTATAACAACGGTAACATGAACATTTATTTATTCAATAGAGATATTCTTTTAAGTTTTAATATTATCACAACCTTTAATATATTTTGTTTAGACTTTTATTCTGTTACGAAATGTCGCACCATTCTTATTTTTAGCCCCGTTCACCATTCACTAATTTATTCATTATTTGTGATGATGATGTGACGTTGAATTAATAAAAATAATGAAAAATTTACAAACATTTTTGGTTGAAAACTATGTACTTATTAATCAGTGACACTTATTAAACTTTTTTTTTTAATAAAAATAATTATAATATTTTTTTCTTTTATTATACATAACAACTATATTTATTTTACTCATTCGCTTGACAACACTTTGAAGCTGTGAATTAAGCTTCTCCCAGCTTCCGCCACAAGTTTCGGTCCCTGTAGCGTCATATTGCACTATTCGTTCGGTTTTTCGATAAAAGATTTCACTGCGCACTCATCGCACAATAGCATTCACTACCGTTTAGACACTAAAGATTGTTAAACATTCACTCGTTTTTCATTTTTTATTAATAACCTAA